>PVJX010006400.1:0-80247 GCA_004027295.1 Dolichotis patagonum | reverse complement strand
TATTGTTCTTTGAGGGATTCTATCTGTTTGCTTTGTTCCTCTAATTTTTTAGCTGTGTTTTCACTAGATGCGTTTACTATTTCTTTCACTGTTTTTATCAATTCTTCTTTTACCTGGGCAAGTATTTCTGGTTTGAATTTCTCCATAGCTTTCCCTATTTGCATATTTATTTCATTTGATATCATTTCAGACATTTCAGGTGTATGGCTTCTTTTTTCTTCTATGTACACAGCTTCTAAGCTTTCTTGGGGAGGGCTAGGGCTTTGAGACTCCCTTTTGGTCTTTCCTTTTGTCGTGTTTCTGTATTTCCTTACTTTGAGCGGTGTTCCAAAGCTTTCTCTGCTTATGTGGCAAATTACGTGTTACACCCTCAGTTCCTGGAGGGGCAGTGGCTCCCCCACAGGCTCTTGGCTTCCTCACAGGGTCTTAACTCCCCTCTGTGGGCTCCTGGCTCCCTAAGTTGTAAGGCGAATGCTGGGTGTGAACACCCCGGAGCCTGTGGAATCTCAGGCAGGCCAGGCCTCCGTGCCTTGTCCCAGGCAGGTCTCCAGGCGGTTCCCTGGGAGTGAAGGGCCTACAGGTCCCAAAGAGTCAGGCCAGAATGTTGGTTTCTGAAAAGTTCCCGGTCCCAAACAGACCTGGCCAAGATGCCAGTCTCCACAATATTCCGAATCCAAACAGCCAGGGCCACTCTGCGGGTCCGAGACTTTTGGGTCCCAAAGAGACAGGCCGAGATGCTGCTTTCTGGGAGACTTCCTGGGGGTGAAGGGCAGGGCTATGGGCCCAAACAGACCCAGCCCAGATGCCGATCTCCAGGCAGTTCCCTGCGGATGAAGGGCGGGCCTACCAGCCCCAAAGAGTCGCGCCGAGATGCAGGTCTGCGCAGACTTTCGATCCAAACAGCCCAGGCCACTCTATGGGTCCGAGAGTTTCCAATAATTAAATTTAAGAGACTTCCCAAAATAAATAGCAAATATGGTCACTAGTATATAAAAAGTTTAATACCTTTATCCTCTAATGCAAATTAAAACTACTTTTAAATTCTAACTCAATGCAGTCAGAATGGCTAATATCAACAACCCAAACAACTACTAATTCTAGCAAGGATGCAGAGAAGAAGGAACCCTACCTAATACTGCTGGTAAGAATATAAATTAGTACAGATTCTATGGTAATCAGATTCTGAGGAATAGATATTCCTCAGAAAACTAAAAATGAAGTTCCTGTTTGATCCAGCTATTCTGCTCCTTGCATATCCCAAAGGAATTAAAGCCAGTATACCTTAGGGATACCTACTTACTCATGTTTATTGTACCACAATACACAATAGCCAAGATTTACAACCAGCATAGGTACTCATCATCAGAGGAATACATAAAAAAAATGTGGTGTAGATATATACATATTGGAGTACTATTCAGACATAGAAAGAATGAAATTTTTTCACTGGAGAAAAATGGATGAATTTGGAGATCATCATGTTTAACAAAATAAATCAGAGTCAAAGTTATGTCCTCCCTAATATATCTAAAAAGGATGATAAAAAATAAAGAAAATTATTACTAGACAAAAGGAAGGAAATAAGGAAGAGAGGTTGTAAAAGCAAGTAATGGGATGTATATGATCAAAATACTCAAGCCTCTCCCACAAAAAATGTGAAACTACTGGTGGAGAGCAAGGCAAAAGGGATAAGGAGGTAGAAACACAAACTGTATTATGTACATATACACATCTGCCAAAATAAAATCCATTACTCTCTACAAACAATACATAATAATTTTTAAAATGTGGAAAATAAAAATACATGAACCAAAAAAGAGACAAGTAAAATTTCAGTAAAAAAAAGCAGGCTTTAAAGTTTCAACTAGAGAAGTCACAGAAACAAAATAAACTAATTATTTTTTCCTACAAGCCTTGTCCCAAAGTTCAAAAAGGGATTGCCACTACAAAGAAGTAGTCCAAAATGGTGCTTCTTCCTCAAGAATTACTGTTAGTGAATATATACAAAAGAAATATCACAGTGCAATTTTTAATAGTGGTAACTTATTTATATACATTTCTATGCTACTATCCACTTTATCTTATACTACTAGCACACAGCCAAGCAATGTTAAGCTGCTCAATATTTAACACAGAAAGGAAGATAGCAGGTTGCGAAGATAGGAAGGCATGAGGGAAGGAAGAAATAAAGAATGAAGGCTATACTTCCATGTTTAGTCCTCAAACCATCAGCCAAGATTCTCTACTATATTTTTACTTCTTTCCTTCAACAACAAATTATTGTAATTGTCAGGTAACTTTTAAAGGCTCCAAAAGCAATCATAAAGCCAAAGATATTTTTTCTTTACCACTTATACTATGTAAGATTTCACATAAATTATTGTAGATAAAATTCAGGAGGCTCATATTCTTGACTTAGTAATACACAAATTTTCTATTTAATTTCTAAAGTACACAATGCACAATCTTATTTGCTAAAATAAAGGTTATTTTTTTAAATTTGGTTTCTATTTTGAGGTGAAATCAGTTTATAACATATTCCTTATAGAAAGAAAGCTGAGGAAGACAGCACCAAAAATGGCAGAGTAAGCTACTCCAAGGCTATATTACTCCCCCATAATAACTAACGAGCTGACAAAAGTGTCAGAATCAATTTAATATATATATATATTTATATATACAACAACCAGAGCAAGTTTTGATGAAGCAAGCTACTGCTTTGTAATAAAGAATTCTACAGTGTTTTAAATCATGAATCTACAATCTGCTGTGCCCTGGACAGGCCATAGGTATAAACATGGCAGCCTGCGTTCATAAGAACTCTTAGTTCCAAAGGGAGCAATGTCAACTTTATTCTAACAGAACTGGGATTGTGGGTATCAATCAGCTTGGTAGGTCCCTCAAAATGAGGCCTCAAGAATTCCCTTTGTTAAGACAACTCACAGTATTGCCAGAACTGTGACAGCGTTGCTGACAGTACCTGCAGGCAAAAGTATTGGCTGCAGCTTCTGAGGCAAAAAATAACACTTGGACCAGCAAGTGGGGAAAGGAGATTTGTACGGTTACAGTGTTTGTAGAACTCCTATGTTACAAGGGAACTAAGAAATGTACATGCATGCCCAGGAGAAGATGCACACTCAGGCAAAGCCAGTAAAGCGCTAAGCTTTCAACTGCAGTTAGCCCTTAGGCACTATACAATGTAGAATCAATATTCAAAAATGGTGTTTTATTTTCTTTTACCATTTTTGTTCCAAGCATTTAACTGTCAAAACATCAGATGACCACAAAACTAATAGAAAAGTCAGACTCCAATCGTCACACACGATAGAGAATGCAGACTTTACCAAGATAATTTAGAAAAGCCACTAAACAGAAGTTGCCTGCAGCCGCCTGCGTTCCATCACCCAACTGAAAGGGTGCACAGCAAGTTCCAGCCCATGGGGAAGCTTTGGCACATTGTTCTGAGACTGGTATGGCCCCACCGACCATCCAACAAAATCAGAGGATGCGCCGAGGGTCCCTGCAGGCCTATTTGGGAAAATATCTTAATCAACTGTACCCCAGACAAAGGACTTCTGTCTAGAACATATAAAGAATTAAACAAAACAGACACCCGAAATTCAAAGACCCAATCTAAGAATGGGCATCTGACCTTAGTTATGTTCCTACCACCTTCTTTTGAAGGCCTATATCATCATTGTTTTGGGCTCTTTGCTATCGTTATTTGTCTTTTTTGTTTCTTATTTTTCAAGTAATTTTTTGTTTTGTTTTGTTTTTCCCTCTAATACAGAAAGGATAGGTATACATGTAGAGGCTTATACATGCCTAGAACTTCTCCTAAACAGGTTACGAGAACTGATTATATTATGGGTGATGAAGTGAACAGCTACTTTGAAGAAAAACATACATTATGGTATCTATTGCTGATTCCATATTGTCATGCTGTGAAATCCAGTAATGCTTTTATTCTTTGTTCAGAATGGTTTTAATCTGTTTTGTATTGTTTAATTTCAACATACATGAAGGTATGGTCAGCTATTTTGAAGAGAACAAGAGACATTATGACAGCCATTGTTGATTTTCCTATTGTCTTGTTGTGAAGGCCTGTAATGCCTTCACTACTCTGTTCCGATCAGTTTTATACTTTTCTGTCTTGTATGAATTTATTGTGTGTAAAGATATAGACAACTATTTAGAAGAAAACAAAGGGATATTATGGTAGCCACTGTAGATCTCCTATTGTCTTGCTTTGAAATCTGTGTCACTTATGTTGTTTTCTTCTGATCTGCGTTGTTCTGTTTTGTTTAGTTTTACCCTCTTTAAAATTAAATTAAAAAAATGAAATGCCGCTAAACAAACATCTACAATCCACAAAAAATACTATAATATTCAAAATGTTAATTTTCCAGGGATGCGGCTATAGCTTAGCAGCAGACTACTTTTCTATCATGTCATGACACATGCATGACAGGCCCTGTGAGTCATTCCCAGCATAAAGTCCAATTTCCTATACACACACAAAAATACCTACATGACAAGAACAGAAACCAAAACAAATATGGCTCATTTATGAGGGGAAAAATGGTTAACAGACTATCCATGAGGAACACAAGGCACTATTTGAACTTACTAAACAAAGACTTTACATCAACGTCTTCAAAAGTTATCTAATGGAAATCACATTGGCCAAGGATTTAGCTCAGTAGCATAAGAGCTTTCCTGACAAGTACAAGGTTGTGAGTTCAATCTTGATCTCCAGTACCAAAAAAAAAAAGGCAATCACAGAAAAAGAACCATAAGAATATGATCTCAACCAACAGAAATTATCAATAAAGAAAAACAATACAGAGAAACAAAAAGAGATTTTCGAGTTGAACAGTACAACAACAGAAATGACAATATTATGCTATAGGCCAAATACCAAATTTGAACAAGCAGAAAACTATTGATGTGTTAACTTCCTTTTATTAAAAGTGATGTTATATTTATAATTTTTAATTTTATCAAGGTAATCACAAAAGTTTTTGTTTAAATAAGCAGCCAAAAAGTTTGTAAGAAAATCAACTGTCTTTTGCTTCTCTACATCTGAACAAAAGAATGCAAGTATGAACAGAAAGAAGACCAATACAACAGGGTCTAACTTACTAAATACTTCTAAAAACCTCTAATAATATAGGTCATAGAGTGGAACACGGTTATCAAAAAAGAATGAAGTTCTAATACATGGTATTACACACAACACTATAAGCAAAATAAGCTAGTCACAAAAAATGCATATATTGTGTGATTATACTTAAAACAAAATTGCTAAAACGATTTCATAAAGACAGTAAAGAGTGTTAGGCTATAGGGAAGAATTACTTACTTAATGGGTACAGAAGTTCTATTGAGGGTGAAAAATTCTGGCACCAGTGTGATTGTATGAACAATACAGTGAATTCCCAGCTCATTTATGAGGGGAAAAATGGTTAACAGCACGTAATAAGAATTTTGATAGAAAATTTTAAATTATACTACACATATTTTTACCATGATAAAAATACATTTAAATTTTTAAAAAGAAATCAATTAACACAAAAGGTTATTTTTTGAAAAAATTAACAAAAGTAGCAAAAAATTAGCAATGGTAAAAAGAAAATCAAAGAAGTGCTAGGAGTGTAGTTCAGTGATTAAATGCTTGTCTCACACACAGAAGATGCTCAATTAGTTCCCCAGCCAAAAAACTAAAGGAAAGACAGGACAGAAAGGATAGGACATAGTGGGACTGGAACAAACATTAAACAGGGGAAAGGGGGAAAGGAAAAGGGAAACAGAAAGGGAAAAAGAAAGGAAAGGAAAGAAAAAGAGAAAGGAAGAAGAAAATCCCAAAGAATCTATCAAAACATATCAGCACAGGAGAGGAGCAAGGTCACAAGATATAAGATCAACATACAAAAAGTCAACAACATATCTATATATTAGCAAAGAACATAGGGAAGTAGGAATTTTAAAATATACTATTTATAATAACTAAAAAATTGGATTGCTTAAATTTAACAAACTGTATACATTACCAAATATGGCAAAACCATGATGAAAGAATCAAAAATCTAAATAAACACAGAGACACATCATGTTCATAAAGGGAAAAATGCAATATGGTTAACATATCAATTGTCCCCCAAATAGGCAAATTGCTTTAATATAATTCCTTTCAAAATCTCAGTAATAGTTTATAGATATAAACAATTCCATAATATTTATAAAAGGCAAAGAAAAAAATAAGTTAATACATTTAAAAAATAATAACTAAGATGAAAGAAATTACTATTTGAACTCTCATATAGGCACAATAACTCTATAACCACAATTACTGAAAACTGTGTGATGCTGGTCATTAAATGGAAAAGAAAATCAAGAAACAGCCTTAAATAGTTTTTGTCAACTGATTTCAAATCATAGTTCAAAACTAATTCAGTAATAGAACAATAACCTATGCTGCAAATGATGCTGGAGCATATACAGGTCAAAAAAACATGAACCTCCACCAAAATTTATACCTTACACAAAAATTAAATTATGTCATTGGTTTAAATTTAAAATGAAAAAGAGAATGAACATTTTAGGGAATAATGAAGAAAATCATTGAAACCTAGAAGTTACCTAAAAAGACCTAAAACATTATAATAAAAACAAGGTATTTTTCAACATAAAATAGACTTCATTTAAATTAAAAATTTTTCTCTAGGAGAAGTGATATTAAAGAAAGATGATAAGAAACAGGAATGTAGGCTCTACAGAGATGGGAAGAGGGTGTAGGAAAGGAGAGAAGGAAGAAACAGTAAAAATAACCAAGATTTATGATATATATATGCACTAGTTCTCTGATATAAATGAAATTATTATGCATTGCAAACATGTAATAAAAAATTTTAATTATAAAATATTTGGAAAAAATAGAAGATTGAAAGGATGTGTTACCAACTAAGAGAAAATATTAGCAAACCACACATTTGTCAAAGGACTCATACCTTGAATGTATAAAGTAATCTCAAAACACAACTGTTAGAAAACAAACAACTCAATCATAAAAATAGCAGTGGACATGAAAAAGCATTTCGTTAAAGAGAATATATGAATGGCACAAAGACAGGAATGCTATACCTACATATCAAGACAACTAAAACATGAAATAGTGTCAAGTACAAAATGCTGATGAGAATGTAGAACTAGTGTCTCTCACACACTGTGGGAATATAAAACAGTACAGTTTAGCAGTTTATTGTAAAACTAAACACACATGTAGCACATTATTCAACAGTTGCATTACTGATACTTTACCCTATAGGAATGAAAACCTAAATCTACAAAATCAGTGCACATTTCTTAATAACAGTTTACTACAAACTAGAAACAGCTAAATATCTCCCAATAAGTGGATGATTAAACAAATATGCTAAATTCACAGGACAAAACACAACTCAGCAATAAAAAGGAATAAATTATCAATATACACAACCACCTAGCATTATCCAGCAATTCAGAGAGAAAACACTATAAAGGCAGTCTAAGTACCTCTTCATGAAAAGACTAGGAGATATGCACTGAAAGTGGAAGAATAACAAAAGTGATTCATGCATTTGGAAACAGAAAATGCCCTGGGGTAGAGAAAAAACAAAGAAATACAACATAAAAAGGATAGTGAAAAGACTAGCTAAACAAATCAGAGAACAGATTAAAAAAACAAACAAAACAGAAAGTAGAGAAACACAGCGAAACTACAAATGTACACCAAGAAAAAAGACAAAATAATTTACTGACTAATAAAGTATGATTAGAGTCAATTAAAACTTTAAAAACAATTCTACATTTTGGTAGACTGTGAAACAGATTAGAACAGAAAAGAAGTACTAGTGGATTATTATAGTAACCTAATTCATAATAATAAAACATGAACCTAAAAAAAAATGAGGTAGGAGAGAAAAAAACCTGAGACAGATTAGCTAAAATAATTTCAACCTAAGAAGGGGGCATCCATTTATCCAATTCATCAATTTCTTTCCCACTATAGCTCTTTCAAAAATACATGATCCTACAAACTCTAACATCACCCAAAGTTCTTAGACTCAGTCTGCTGTGTTCCCATATTGCTAACTGCATAACTTTCACATTAACTTGCTTTTACTCAGTTTTTTTCTTTCTGTACTGGCAAACATATTCACACACATATACACATGGAGATAAAGTCTCATATATTTTTAAAAGACTCATATATTTTTCTCTCTCAAAAGCTTAATAATCCTTCAAGGTTCTTAAATTCCACCTCCTCAGTAAGGTCTTTTGAAATATTTCTTGCCAAAATTAAATTACCTTTTTCTCTGATCCCCTAACACTACTGTATAATCTAAGTTAACTCTAGCAAAACATTTAATACTTTAAACAGGGCAAAAAGATAAAATGAGAAAGAGATATGGAAGACCCTTAAAATAAAAGCAATTTAGGAATATAGTACAATAGTATAGTTTCCCATTACCTTACATTATAGCTGATTTCCAACATCTATTACCCTGACATTGTCCCTTTACAAAGAAATACAATTCTCTAAAATTTGAGCAAAAATACTAAGTGCACCAACAAACTACTATGATTCCTTGTATTAGACAAAATAGTGTAAGCAATTATATTATTGCCTTGGTTGGCAGGAAGATAAAATTAATTTAATGATCAGAATTTAATAACTAGACTTTTAAAAAAATTATTTCCTTCCTCTCTATGTCTTCCTGTATGCTATTTTGCTTTGTTTTTATTAGTCTACTGATTGTATTGTAACCTAATTCAAATGATTTTAGAAATAGGCACAACATAAATTATGAAGCTCTTTCATTATTAATTTTTGATAAATGAATTTTCTCAAAATAAAGGTAATCGGTATGTGATTTTACAAAGACATAAAAACAATGAGAAACACGTAATTAAGAAGTGTCACATTACAACACATGATGAATAAGATTCTCATAACTCTGTGTAGTATCACAACAAAACTGAGGTTAACATCAGTTAAACAACCTATCTGAGGTCCCAAAGCTAATGTTAGCATCAAAATTGAAATCTGTGGATTCTCAATATCACAAAGAATTAGTATGAGGTAAACCATACCCCAAGACACGTACATGTGTCCTTACCGGTGACCTAACACTCAAAATCTGCCACCATCCAGTATGCACGATAAATGACTTTTAGATAATTTTTAATAAACAAGGAAACACTGTAATTTGCACATGACCATAATAGAAGATAATGATCTCAAGAATTGAATACAAGCAAATTAGAAAAATACTTGTTTGTTTCCCATTTCTTGTACACTAATCCTCTCTACAAATAATTTCTATCGGCAATCTTTCTGTGGTACAGAAATAACTATACCCAAGTGTATAACAAATGCTGCTACAAATACAATTCACAAAAACTCTGGGGAAGAGAAGAGAAAATAAAGGGAATGACTATCATACAATATGTGCCGCCTTCAAAAAATATCTTTAAAATATATTAAAAATATACAGTTTACTATAAGCAGTACTTCCAATTTTATGGGTTTTAACAACTATTAACACCAGATAAAATAAGTATTCTTGGCTGCTAGAGGCCAACTTAAGTAAAATAAAGTAAAAAACAACGTGTTAATTCTCAACCTATACTCTTTCAATTCTAATTCCTAGCTGAATAATGAAAATACTAATTGATTTCATAAATTAAAGCAAAATATAATTCCTCACAAAATCTTTCTACTTCAAATCACCAACAAACACTATTGCCAAATTCATCTTCCTATATATGCCACACTGACATCATAATACTCAGTTTCTGAAGAGTTTTATTATTTAATTTTTATTTATTATCTGAATATCTACAGTATCTAGATTATTTGAATGTATCCACTAAACTCTTATAACAGTTGCTTACAGAAGCAGGCCCATGGAAAAACTACAGATATCTAGATGCTTGCTTTTATTTATATCAATAATCTGCCAAAACCTCTTGGCAGCAGTATATTAGTTTAGTGCTGTGGGTTAATTCTATATGCCCCCTCAGTCTCATGCAGTCATAGTTGAGGCTTTTTCAGAGGCGGCTGAATCTAGAGTCTGTGACTGATTCCTGGTGCAATGTTAGGATTAAGGGTGTTAGGATTAAAGGTGGATTATAGGTGTGTGATTACTAAATTGGTCCACTGATTGCTTTGGAAATACCCTAATCCCAGTACACTGCATACATTATAATGGACAGAAAGAGACTTGTCTTGCCCCTTTGTTGCTTTGCTCCCTTCTGCCCACTATGAACCATTCTAGGCAAAGCCATCCTGCTTTGCAATCAGTCCATTATGGCCTGAAACCTCTACAAACGGTGAGTTAAATAAACCTTCCCCTCTTTTCTTTAGGTGTTCAATATTTTGTCTTAGCGATGAGAAAAGTAACTAACACCCTCAGTGTACTAGGTAGGTCAGTTTACTTCTGCTCTCAGCCTGTTTCCATATCTTTAAAAATAATGGAGTAAACCAAAATTATACAATTTCTAAGATTTTCTTTTGTTCTAGAATGCAAGCACTACAAACTACTGAAAAGACAACTGTGAGATACATGTTACCTGTGATATAAGAGTAAACAATGAATTCAGAATATGAGGACCTAAAGGTTAAAAAGAATTTCTGTAAAAACTTCACATGTAGCACAAATAAATCGTGAAGATTACCTGATGAGATAAAGACAAAAGGTTTCCTTGTTCAAATTTTCAGTTTGAAATAAATTTTTAAAAAATATTTAAAACAATACCACATTACTCTCTGATTCCTCCAGTCTGCAAAAACAACTTGGGATGAAAACAAAATTTTCTTGTTTGTTATTTTTTTATTCTTTTGATTAAAAACAACCATGACAAGAAGGTGAATTTCTAAAGAAATGTGTCCATATCTTCCTGAAAAAGTATGTAAAAAGTCCTACTTTTTAAAAACTTTCATTAGCAGCAACAAAATTAATTAATTAATTAAAGCATTTCACTAATGGAGTTGAGGAAAATTGAAAAACAAGTTATAAGGGGAAAATTACACATGTGAAGCATCAGGAATTAGAAAATAGAAAAATGATAGAATTGGCAAATAACCCATAAATTAGCTCATAGGAGAAAAAGGAATAATACATGGAAACTTGCGACAAAAAGAAAGACCAATCAAAAGTTAAAGTTAAAAACTATAAGATGCAGCAAGTAAGTAGACTGTTCTTAAGACATGTACTCTATACTAATACATTTACACAGAAGAAAAAACTAAAATGTTTCTAAAACTATCTCTGAGCTGTGAATTTACATATAAACCACCCTACTTTTATGTTTTATCTACATACTTATTTTCTAAAAAGAGTCTTTCACTTTTGTAATCAAAGGGAAAAAATACGGTTCTGTGGGGAAGGAGAGTAGGCACACCTCTCAGTGTCAGGGGTTGTACACAGACACTAGCTATAAACTACTGGAAGACAAGCAAGATCTGCAGCTGTCTTACTAGCCAGCTATGAACAGTATCTAAACAGCACATTGAAATATCTGAAACTATTTTAAATTTATGAAGTAAGAATTTTAATATACCTTTGGTGATATCAGTATAGTATTTAAAGTTTTTAAGCAGTATTTATATAATGTTTTCAATTTTCCACCTCTCATATATGTTGCTGTCTGTCTGAAAAAAGAACTCTTGTTAATTCTTTCATGAAAATGATCTATCTTTAATGTACAAAACCAGGAATAAACTTAATGTCATTCAACTCTCCATGTCTATTGCAGTCCACAACTGCCTAACTCCTTACATAATTCATCTTTCCATAACAAGGAAATGTATGAAGTTCCCAAACACAAAATACAATTAAAGCTAATTAAAAGAGGATGATTTAGTCTAGGAGGGTACTAATTATGGATGTCACCAAGACAAAAAAAAAAAAAAATTCAGTGATGCAAGCCTAAAACCCTTATGTTTGTGCGTGCACGTGTGCATGTATGGTGTATTTGGAAATTGAACCCAGGCCCTTCAAACAGCAGCATCTCCATCCCCAGTCCATTTCTTCTGAATTTTTTGAGACAAAGTTTCACTGAATTGCCCACACTGGCCTCAAATCTGAGTGCTTCCTGCCTCATGGCCTCTGAGGCCTCCTCCTGCCTCCCATGTCACTGGGATGTAATACCATGCCCAGCCTATGGTTTTATTGTTAAATGCAGTCCTAAAAAAGGAGGACTTTCTGGCCCCACAGTTGATCATTTATAGTTGCACAAATTTTCCAAAATAAAAATAAAAATACCAGCTTTGCCACTTACTAAATTTCCAGCATAGGTAGCTTTTTAGTATAATACTATCTACATAACATGGTAGTTGAGCGATTAAAGAACTCTCTTTATATGAAGTGCTCAAGTATTCAATAAATAGAAGTTCCCTTATTTTTCTGGCATGAGAAAATGAGACTAAACTAGAGGAAAACTTATTGACTCAGATGGGAATAAAATTTATGACACTCTTGGTACTGTGTGCTGATGAAGACATTTAAATAACAATGACTAATGACAAGTAGGGCAATATCACTTTAAAAACAAAAATTGCCAAAAGTTTTTAAACAGTAAAACAATGCCAAAAATGCTGGTATCAACAAAATTTGCAATTTAATTCCATCAATACCAACTAATGCAATGTATTAATTCAATTTAATACCATAACCATATATGATCTATAGTAAATATTTGTTTTACTATTTATAAATCAAAACACAGCAAATAACTGCAATTATTTGCATAGTATTCATGGTATTATACAATTATTTATTCATGTAAAATAAGATTTTGATGTAGATGTAATTATGTAAGAATGTGACTACTTAGGCTATTATGGATTGGAAGTCAATAAAGATAGAAAGTTGAATGGCATTAGGTTTGCTCCTGACTTAGTATCTTTAGAGATGTTATTTTCTTGAAAGAATTAGAAAGAATTCTTTTATTAGACAGGTAAAAGACTGAGGGGTAGACAGCTGAAAAATTTATCAATTCAGAGGTGAGGAAAAATTATCCCAGGACTCCTGCACCATACTCTACATCTTCAGTCTATTTACTTTTCCATATGATTATGTTTTATAGTATCTCTTCTCTGTTTAAATGTCTAAGGCTTTATCCCTTACTCGTGATGAACTGTTTCATTAAACACTAACAAAAGAAAAGTAATTCAAACATAACTTAAACATATTTTTACCATGTCAACCTTGAAGCTACAGCCATATAATCTGCCTTCCCCGTCTTATGAATGAAGTATTCAGGCTATTATGGAAAATCTTCCTTTCCACTTGCACCCTCTATATTCCATGACCTTTCCCCTGCTAAAAAAAAAAAAAAACACACCTGCGGGAACTTGTCATGCCTTCTGCATCATTCCTACCAGTATGCCAACACACTAAAAAACATCCACCTTAACAGGAAAGTTGGTACCTCCCTTCCCTCCTTCTTCACCTGCTAATTCATTTCTCTTTTTACTGATATCTCCTCCTGAAAACTGGAGTAATTTCAAATTCCAGTACTTTCATTTTTATCCATATTTACTGCCAGACCATCTGTCTCAATCTCATGGTTTTTAATATCAACTAAATACAACTGACTCATCTATGCACACCTGCATCTCAGACCTCTTACAACCTCATATTTGCAATTGTCTTGTCATTTCCTCTGAGATGGATAAGAGGTATCTGAACCTAACAGGTTCAAAAATAAATTCTCAACCTTTCTATCTCACCTCCAAATTAGAGCCTGTAGCAAACTTTCCAGTCTTGATTGATGATAATCCCACTTTTCTACTTAGGCCTAAATCATCAGAATCATCCTTAACTCCTCTCACACCACTACGTCTGAGTGTCTACAAAATTAGATTGTTTGTACCTGCAAAATGTTGAAGTCATATCAATTCTTACTATTTGAATTACTATATTGTTTTTGCAAAAGTCTCTCTTGTCGGTGTTACCTAGAGAGGACTCACCATCTATGGTGATGCATGTCTGTAATCCCAGCTACTCAGAAGACTGAAGCAGGAAGATCAAAAGTTCAAGGTCAGCCTATGCAACCTGGCAAGACCCTAAGCTCGATGGTAAGAGTACAGGCCCTGGGTTCAATCCCCAATACTACCAAAGAAACCCAAAAGGTTCCACAAAGTTCTCTTCACATCTATCCTAATCTCCAGGGGTTTTTCAAGGAATTAAAAACCTGACTTTGTCAGAATCAATTAAGCGCAGTACAGATTGTATTTCTCCTCTGCTCAAAACACTATAATGGTTTCCCAATTCTGTTCTTAAAAATCCAAATTTAAACAGCATTCTACATGACATGTCCATCCACAGAGCTCAGAGAAAACGTATCTATTCCATTTGTGACATACTGTTTATTGGTTGGTCATTTTCAGTTCATTTCTTTCTCAAATTCTTCATACTTGAGGTTTCCTCTGCCCAATTTGTGTACGGCTCACTCCCTTCAGGTCTATTTTAAGATGTCCCCTTATCAAAAAAGGCTTTCCCTAAACCATTTTATTTGAAATACCTCTCAAAACTGAGTGGCCTCTATCCTTTTTTCCTACATTATGCTATCCACAGAAATTTTCATCTTGGACATAAGACGTATTTTAAATGCATGCTTATTTCATACCACCTGTCCCTAAAATATAATGTTCATGAAAGCAAAGACTTTTGTCTCAAATGAGATCTGGCACATGTTTATTTTACAATATTTGAATAAATAAATTCAGCCATTCACCGAATATTTATAGAATCTAATTTCAATGTGCCACCACTAAAAATTAGCAAAGATGAACAAAATATAAAAACATTTAAAAACATTACAGAGACAATGAAGATCAAGAAAGGAAAGAGACAAGCCTAGAGGTAAGCCTAGAATTCAGGCTATTTTTCTCTTAAAGGCAAATGCCCACTGCAAAAGCAATAGTTAAAGACTAAAAATCTGAACAAAAATTTTAATATACTCAAAAAAAAACTGACATAAAAACTAGAGTCCACAGATATCTAAAGATCTCTAAGTGATGAACCCCTTCAAACATACCAGGCTTTTTTGTTATAACCATGAAGAATTACATCCCAAGGTTAAAGGGAAAAGAATACAGAGACAAAAAGAGAGACATAAACATACACACATACATACATACATACACACATATCCCAAATAAGCTAAGTGAAAAAAAGGCAATCACAAAAAGAATACATATTGTGTTATTCCATTTAGAATAAGCATAACAAAAAAAAAAAATAGTAGTTGCCAGGGGATGTTGGAATGGGAAAACTGGAATGTAAGGATTTCGTTTTGGGGTAACATAAATGCTCTAGAATTAACTGGGTGGTGCCTATACAACACTATAAATATTACAAACCATTAAACTGTACACTTTTAAATCTGTAGTTGTGAATTATATGTAAGATTATATGTAAGGTTATATGTAAGGTTATATGTAAGGAAAAAAAGTCCAAAATAACCAAAGTATGTTATGTGCATGTACTAAACCAAAATGTTCCTGCCAAAATGAAACCAATTAAACATTATAATCAATTTAAAAAGTAGGAAAAATAAAGATACAAGTCTTTGCTGAGATTAAATAAAATTCAAGTCATCTCAACTCCTGCTTAGATTATAACAGGACCACTAGGGTTCTACCTAGAGGACAAATTCAAAATCTCTGACTACCTCTATGATTTCTTATATTTTATTCAAGTGTCAACCAAAATAAATAGTCATACCAAAAGGTAAGAAGTGGTAATCAAAGGCAGGGAAGATAGCAGATACAGATGAACTAGATAATACAGTGAACACACAGATGACTAGGTAAGAAAGTTATTGGAAACTGAATATAATCATTACTAACATACTCAAGAAACTTAAAAAAAGATCAAGGATTTCAGCAGATAACAAAAAAAAATCAAAGAATATACAATGTATAACTATAAAATCAACTTTATAACTCAATGACAGGTTTGATAGATTAAATATGCTTAAGGAATCAGTGAACTAGAATACAAATAAAATGTTTAAATACATGCACAGAAATAAGGAACAGGTCTAACATACATACATACATACATACATACTTATACACATATGACTGACTAATTTCTAGACAGAAAAAAGAAATAAAGTAAAAGATTTCCAGGCAATTATAAGCAAAATCTCAAAACTAAAAAAGAAATTACGCTACAGATTCCAGAATTACCTGTGATTTACCATTTTTTTCATTAACGTAAAGGAGACCACATATATGCATGTCAGAGGGAGCACACTAAAAAAACTTTTAAGAGTAGCAAGGAGAAAACTACACATTATCAAGAGGAAGCAACATATTCTTACAAAATTGAAATAACAGAGATCAGAAAATAACAAAAGAAATCATTATACTGTATTTCAAAGTGAGTAAAGAAAATAACTTCTGGGGGGGCGTGGTGGTGCAGGCCTACAACACTCTGGGAGGCTGGGGGAGAACAATCTCAAATTCAAGCCCACTAAGGGCAATTTAGCAATTTAATCTCAAACTCGGTCTCAAAATAGAAACAATTAGGGCTCAGTACTAAGGGCCTAGGTTCAATCCTAAGTAGTGCAAAACAGAAAATAACTCCCAAATTTATTGTATATAGAGTAATACAATCTTCAAAAGTGAAGGTAAAACTTTAAACAGAGAAATATAGCGATCATATAGTGTTTGGGGCTGGGATAGAGTGCTGACTTCATATGTAGGAATCCAGGGCTTGTTCCTCAGCAAACACAGACACACACACACACACACACACACACACACACACACACGTAATTAAGGATTGTTAAACCACATGGATTGACAAAGAGCTCTGTATCTATACATAGTAGTAATACAAAGTGCTCAAATATTATACAGCCTGTAAGAAATAAATGCATCTTAAACATCAGGAAACAGTACAGTATGTAATTTTCTCACATGCTTTCTCAAATCAGATGTGGTCTCCAAGGACATTTAAAAAACAAGAAAGTACTCAAGAAATTACCAAGATTTTCCGTATTAGCAACATACCATAGTCAAATTTTCTAGTGCCTTTATTTCCTTTCTTGCCACAAAACATGATTTCAAATATTCTGCAATTCACACTGCCTTAAGATCTAGATTAAAAGCTAAGCATCTCAATAATCAGATCAAAATCCAAGTTAATGCAAAAAAAGATAAAATATTTAAGGTGTAACTATATGGATATATACAATTAAAAATTTGACGGAATTGAAACCGCTTAAATTTTCTGCTCATGCCAGACACATAGAGCACACCTATAGTCCCAGCACTCAAAGGCTGATGTAGAAGGATTATGGAGACTTTGAGGCCAGCCTGAATTACACAGTGAGTTCCAGGCCAGCTTGAATCACATAGTGAGACTATGTAAAAAAACAAAAACAAAAAAATCTCTGTACTGTACATGGATTAACTAAAATGCAATTTCTTTATTTAGTGATCTATTTTATACTGGTTCTCTACACCATTGCTAATTTTTAAAAAATCTGATATGTCTTCACTGGAGAGTGTACGTCTGTAATTAATAATGTACCTATGTGTTTCTCCTTGTATATTACATAGTTTCTGCTTTTTAAAGAATTAGCCTAATATACAAGGTACAAGAGTAACTTCTATCACATTTTCACTTGAATTATAACTTTCAGTACTATAAATTGACTTTTTCTATTAATGAGTGTTTATCTGAATTCTATCCTGTCAGATGTCACAGTTATACCTCCTACTTTCTTATTTGTATGTGTCTGGTATTTCTATGACTATCTTTGTATTATTAACCTGAGTGACATATGCATTTAGAGTGTGTGTGTGTGTGTGTGTGTGTGTGTGTGTGTGTTGCTTTTTCCACATTTTTATTACTGTATGTTGGTTATGGAGATTAATGGGTTTCAGTTTGGAAGTTTTTCTTGTGCATAACATACCTTCATATGTCTTTTATATGACACAGGCTTGAATTTTACCATATTAACCAAGTTGAAAATAAATTAATGGGTAAGTTAAGCTTCTTTATACTGACATAATATATGCTTTTAGTTGTGTCTAATCATGTCACAATAATACCTTTTATAATATTGTGTAATATTGTCTCTGTTTTTTCATGTTTCTTGTCAAAGGTTTACACTTTTATCACAGAAAGTCCTTTACTGAAATACTTTTAATTCTCCAAAGCACTCTAAATTATTCAACTATAAGCACTATTAAAATTAGCCATTAACTTCATCCATCTCTTACTCTACCAATACTTGCATTTCAAGGCACAATCAGTAACTTGCAGATATTATTTTAATAAAAGCAGCAGGCTGACATCCCTTACACTATTCTTCTCACTTTTCACAGTCATGATTTTTTTTAAGGTACTAGGGATCAAACACAACTCGCACTTGCCAGGCAGGCACTTGTGCCACTGAGCTATATCCCCAGCCCCCACAGTCATGATATATTCTTGTCAAAACAAAACCATTTAATCTCAGCTTTCAGCAAATACATTCCATGGTCATCATTAATCATTAAGCTATAACTTCAGTCTTCCATTCACTATGTTCCAATTTGAAACTTTTTCTCCTGGGTTCCTTACAAACAATTCGGAGGAATATGCTCTCTAGCTTACTGCATATTCTAAAAGATATCTGTCTGTGGACTTTAGTAAGCTTGATTGTCAATTCAATTACATATAAAATCTTTGGCTCTTGATATCTTTATTAGAATATCTTCAATATGTTACTTAATTGAGTATAATGTGTCGTAAAAAATGTCAACTTTATTTTCTAACCCCTGGAAAAGACTGTTTTTTTTGCTTCAGAATCTAGTAGTGGAACTATATTAATTCTTAGTTCTGAGGATTCTGGATATTTCATAGTACATAGATTCACACCATTAGTTCAGTAATGTTTTCTTATGGTTTAAAATTGTTGTTTCAACTCTTTAAATTTTTCTCTTTGAAAGGATTACCCTTGTGTTCTATACTTCTTTCTAGAATCTTTATCTTTCCATTTTGGCTTGATTTTGGGCATTCTCCTTTTCATTGTATGATTTCCACATTGTAATTTCTGTGGTGTCTATTCATTCTTTTGTAGCATTCAGTTGAGTCTTAGTTTTCTTTTTTAAATTCTTTATAAAGTTTTATTAGGTCTCTTTTCATAACTCTGTTGACTATCCATCTCATTTATAAGATTTCCTAATTTATATCATAGTGTTCTTCAGAGTTTCTACCATTTTGTTAGTACTCATTATCTTACCTTAGTTTTCTTCTGGGTATTTTCCTCTGATTGCACCCATTTATTTCTGGTATGTTCTTTTCAATGGATATGTTGTACTCAGGTTATTATCCTCTTGTATAATATCTTTATATGGACTCAAATGCAATCTCTTCTACTGTGTATGTTTAAGTGAAATAATTTCTTCTTAACTATTACAAGGAGTCAGGCAGCGTGGTACACAGATCCTAACTTTACTACTATTACCAAAGTATCAAAAGATAAAAGCATAGCCCTCTCTAGTGATTTATTTATTTTAAAGAGAAAAAAACAATAATTCATAACTTCAAAACAAGATAACAGAAGAGTAACAATGGTTAATACATTGCTTCAAAGTAGTTGCTCCTATTTAAGATATAGGCTCCTACAGTCCTGAGCTGCATCTTCTCTGATCACTCGCACAGTAGTATGTGTACCATCTCAGTCCTTTACTCAAAGTTCCCACCTTGTTCAAGTTGTGTTCTATTTCCATAACTTTCTCATTGTTATTTTAGAAAACACTAAAGGGCCAGCGCACCCCTGCAATTGGAGATCTTCCATGGTTTCTCTGCACCCACGCGCTGTAACCAGTACAATCTTTCCAAATTGCAACTGTTTTTCTTACAGCAGACTCCCATGCTCCCAGATAGAAAGAACCAGTCTCTTGGACACAAACACTTGCTGCTGATTTCCAAGTTCCTCAGATATTAGGACAACCTACATCCTCTTCACCTAAATCATTCTTGCTCACTGGCCTTTCTTGAATAATTCTTGTTGCTGTCCATTATTTCACCCATTCCACTCATGTTCAGTAGTACATGAGATACAGTGTCACCTTCACTAAACATGTTGTTCCTGTTTTTTCCTATCAGTTATTGCTTTATTTTCCTGAGAAGTTTGAAGAGATTTAAATATTGTGCTACCAATGCTGGCATCTTCCCAAGTGTCCCTCAAGGTTTTACTTTTATTTCTGAAAATGCAAACTTCTACCAGAAGAAAGGGAGGGAAATAAAAAAATAATAGATTTAATCACTTATGTTCCATCTGTTGGTATATTTGCTTAAAATATTTTTTAAAAAAAGACTACCAAAATAATACGTCAAAGCATTTATTTTTTCATTGAAAACAACTACAAATTTAAAATTTCCTGTTGACTTTCACGGTTCCCTATTTTCAATCTTCTACTTCATTTCCCCAAGGATGCATATATTAAATGCTTCATAGTTTTCTTTACAATTGTTTATACTTGTGTATGTGTGTGCCTTTCAATCCAACTAAAATATTTACACAGTATCTAAATGTAGTAAATGCTTAGTAAAAATAAGTGGCATTATTATTATCAGCAGCTTTAAATTTATTTTTCCTAAACCAAGACTGGTATTAGCAGGTACGGTACATCCTTCTCCAAACAGGACTATATCCTCAGCTTACTGTTTTTCTCTCCTCTACACTTACTCTCCTATTTCCCATGTAAATTTTTTAAGTATAGTTGGACTTAACAGCATGGTTTACTGCTTTCTTTGTGTATCGTTACGTCCTGTATCCCATTATTTTATGCCGGGTCTTTGCTCTTCCTGCTAGACTACATCCATCAGTAATGGATTCAGAAATGATCTATAGACAGGTACTTTCTGGTTCTCAGAATGCCTAAAAGTGTACTCATTTTTACCTTATTCTAAAATGTTAATTGGCCTCAACAGGACATTATTAGATTCAAAATAATTTGCCACTACCTTCTTAAAGATAGAACTATACTTGATTTAAAATGCAATGTTGCTGCAGATAATCCTGTTGGTATTTTAAACACAAATGAATGTGTACAGACAGTAGTTAGATGCACACATATCCATGGATGCTAGACATCAAACTTTAGTTTGTTCTGCCCCAATTACTATGAATGCGAGTATGACGTAATGGGTAACATTCTAGGCTTTAGATAAACTGCCTGGGTTAAAATTTAGACACTGACGTTGGATGTAAAACTTCAGGCAATTTACTTAAACATGGAATCTGTTTAGTACCTATACATGTGGATAATAACAGTATGTATCTCATAGGACTGCTGCCAGGTTTAGGGAAGATATTCAATAAATGAATTGAACTCCATAGCATTAAATCTGAACATTAAAAAAAAAAAATCACAGATAATTTCACACAAGCTTCCATTTTTATCATCTTATTTTGAATTATAACTGAACAGCAAGTGGCTAAATGTGCATATGTTTTTAACAACATGTAAAAAAGAGTATCAGTATATGAATTATGAAATTAATTACTCTAGGGAAGATGAGTAAAATATGACTTAGTAACGTACTATGACAACACTGGTAATATTCTGAATCGCGTGTTAGGGTATCAGTTCCTATATTCTTACTATTGAAAATAGGAGTTGAATGTGGAATAAAAAGTAATTATTAAATGCATAGCATGTGAATTTACCTTATATACATCTAATCACAAGTCTTCATATGTACTAGTAAATGTCTTATACTATGCTAAAATATAGGGAGTGGCAAGTCTCAGAGAACTACAACTAGTTGTATTTGTTAAAACTATTTCCTTTATATTTTCTCCTTTTTCTACTAAAATGACTGTGCAATTTTTAAAACGTGAAAAATGTTTTGAGAAACACTAAGAATCCACATAATATTGGAAAACAATAAAGCTTCATAATAGAACATTATGTGACATTTTTCTCCCAGCATCTACAGGTATATTTGCATATGTTTTACGGGGCCCTATTCCAATAAGCTAAAGAATCTTACATATGTGTATAACCAAAACAGCATTCACTAAGGCTGAATTTGGTAGAAAACAGAATGAGCTGAAAAGATTTAAGAAACCAATTATTGCTGGGCACGGTGGCACATGCTTGTAATCCCAGCACTTGGAAGGCTGAGGCAGGAGGACTGCTGACTTCAAGGACTGCACAGTGAGTTCAAGACTCAGCATGAACTACACAGTGAGACCCTGTCTCAAAAACCAAAGCAAACAAACAAAGGAAAACAAAAATTATTGGGGATTAGGCTACATAACTCAGGTTTCACAGTCTCAAGGTCAGTATTACCTTGCCTCAGGCACAAGGAGGCATACAAGGCCACATGACCCTGGCCAGGAGCAGAATGCTGATAATCCACCATTACTGAAGCAAGATAGCAATCTGATGAGGACAACTGTCAAAACAGGCATTTGAGTATATAGAAAATCTTGTCCTCATTAATTTATCCCTTATCTACCCATTCTCTGTAGTTTTTATTCCATTAAACATGCACTACCCCTCCCCATGCTTCTTGCTGGCTAATAAAAGTAGGGGAACCCTGAAAGTTGTCAATTAGCTCCACTACACAGAGGTCTCCTCCTGCCCTCCTTGTCTGTTTTTCTTTATTCTCAGTATGTTTTTATTTATTTCCCCCAACAGTGAGCTGAGAATCTTATCAGCCCTCAGTAAAATAAGGGTCAAAGTTAGATTACTGCAATTGATCATGAAAAAATATGTTGAAAAAAGAACAGCATTATAGGCAATTATAGCACTCAGGACTGAAAATGCTTAGGAATTCCAAGGCTCAAAGTCTATACATGCTAACAGCTACAGTGGTATGAAAATACAAGTTGTTGGAACAAGAATGAACTAGTAAGGAGCTATGAAGAAGCTTTTTAACCTGTAAGGTGAAATATCCATGATGTTTAAGGGAGAAATGGGATACAAAAGAAAACTGTAAACCAGTTGTCAAAAGTTCTTGAGACACAGTCTATAGGTTAATTAACAATGACAAGGGAACAAATGTAGTAAATCAAGTACAAAACAAATTTTAAAGTCTGAAAACCCTATTGAGGGAGGTCATTAAAAAAGAAAAGTGGTCTGAAAGCAAAATACCTGGAGAATGTCAAGCTCTTTGTTCATAAGGAACAGAAGGCTTGAATGAATTAAAAGCACCTAGAATCCAGGCAAGGAGGTAGAGATAAATGTAATGGAGAGAAAAGGTAAGAATACAAAGAAATATTTTGTTGTTGTTGTTGTTGCTGCTGCTGCTGTTGAAAGGAAGCCAGCAATGGAAAAGAGCAGGCAAAGAAAAAGACAAGTTTTCTAATGTCTCTAAACTGCTGCACATGCTTCAAACATCCACTTTAATCCCCTGGATTTGTCTCTAAGAGCATCTTTCAGCATCTGCCTCCAGAGTTATTTCCTCCATGAAAACATTTTCTGATCCACAGCTTCAATTCAGTATCATTTCCCAAAGAACTTGTATCTCATGCATATCTCTGTTTAAAAAAAGTTACCACTCTATAATTGTTAGTTTCATTATCTAGATTAATGTGACTTGAATAAGAGCTATGTACACTGTTTTAATCCACCTCAGCACTCAAAAAATAAGTACTCAATAAATGGTGACTTTATGCTGAATCACTGGACTATACCAAATTTACAAGAGAGAAGTTATTCAGACACTTGTATCTTGGAGAATTCTTATGAAAAAATGATGCACAGTTATCAGAGGTGCAAACATGGCTTAGATCCAACTTCAAAGTGCCACAACGCTACATTTCATTTAAAATACTGAGCTCAACAAAATCTCAAATTTTGTTGTTCCTCTCTCTCATTTTTTTTTTTTTGAGACAGTCTCATTATATAGCTCAATCTCACTATATAGCCCAGATTGGCCTCAAATTTATGGTGATTCTCCTTCCTGAGCCTTCTCAAGACTTGGAACCGCAAATGTGCTCCACCATACCCGGCTAGTTTTATTAAAGTTTAATTCAATTTAAAATTACTGAAATCATTTCTATGTACTTTATACAAAGCTTTGGCACTGAGTCAGTGAAGAAAGAAAAAGAAATGATGAATTATAACTTGTTAATCAAGGAACAGTTTAATATGTTATTCTTGTAAAAGAACAAATGAATGACTAATTCTTACTTCAGTTCTTTTTATGTCAGATTATGCATTTAAAATATTTTTCTAATTCTACAGTAAGATAATAAATATGCTTATCAGTAAGATAACAGACCTAGAGTATCTCATAAGCATGATGCCCTCAATGCCAACTGGCACTCTGAAATCAGTACCAGGATGCATCTCACTGGTTTCATTATAATAAGGGTCACTTTCAAAAATTAGCAGTAAGTTAAAAAAACACAAAAACTTAAAAGATACAAGAAAATTCTTCTGCCAGTGCTTAGTACACACAACATCATATGGATACATTCTGAGAACTGCATTTTCAGGTGACATCATTGGGCAAACACCATCATGTGTACCAACACAAACCTTGCTGGTACAGGACAGTAATGTCAACCTTTTTAGAGACAAGTACCCAAACTGCAACCCAAAACCTACTTACTGCAAAGTGTCAGCACTGCAATTAAATCTGAACACTGAAGTTTTAGTTTAGAAAAACCATCTCATACATTAACATCTTTTGCCTTTAATGAAAAACAATTCAGAAGCCATAGTGTTTTAATATAATCATCCCAAAAGACCTTTTCATGCAATCAAAAGATACAGTAAAAATGTGAAGTACACGGCCACTGCTGAAATAACAGTGTACCATTTTGTAGTAAACATTTTATAAGTAGGAGTACATTCTAACATAAATTATAATAAATACATAAACCAGTAGTCATTTATTATCAAGTATTAGGTACTGTACATCAGTATGTGCTATGTTTTTATACATAGTAGTTTTGTTTATCCCAGCATCATCACAGTATGTGTTGTGCTAAACCTTTCAAGGGCTACAATGTCATGGAGCAACAGGAATTTTTTTTAGCTTCACTATAATCACATGGGACCATAATCGTATTTGTGAACTATCATCAATCAAAATGTCATTATGCAGCATATGACTGTACAAGATACATGTATCTAACACTAGAAGCAGAAGGATATCCTGCCAGAAACTACAACTATTAATGCAAATCTAAATGTACTGTCTTCACAGTACTCAACCTCAAAAGTAAAAACCTTAACAGGTAAAATGATTTTTGGAAAACATCCTCAGTAAGTTTGGCTCAGACAAGACTGTCAAATTATAAAAAGTAATATTATTTTTTATTTTTCTTAAAAATGATAAGGCAAGAGATATGATAATTTTGAGGGATACCATGTCTACAACTCATAGATTACTTACATTCTGCAGCACAACCATTTTAAAATAACTAAATTCACATGCAAAAGTTTTTATGTATTTGCTTGTTGGTTTGGAAACAAAGTAATTACCATTTGGAGAATAATGGGAAGAATCAGTCTATATACCAATGTGCAATGGAAAAACAGTATCAACACTTTGATGCTAAAAAAGATCTTATAAACTATGTACTTCATTGCTCCCTTCATTAAGATTCTAGGCCTCTTAACATTCCATGTATGCTGCTTAACTCACCTTTTATATTTCAAAAAGTCTGACATACAATACTTTCTAAAATTAAAACTACATTAGCTAATTTCAACATCATCTTCCTTTGTTACTGTATATAGCTATTTACTGTTGTTAATCTAGCTATCTCACTGTAAAGCAAAGTAATGTTTATTCAATAAAAGTAATATAGAAAGAATTCAGAAAGGAGCAAGGTAGAAAAGGGATCTTTCACAATTAAAACAAAAAGTTGGTAACCATAAAAGCATGCTACTGAAGTCAAAAACAAAGGTAATGCATGAAGTAAGGCAATTCTAATACCATCTCAACTCAATGATGTGAACTTGGGCAAGACACTTAACTTTTCTAAAGTTGAATCTCACTTTCCAAACTCCAGCAGCAACAAATAAAGGAAGCTAAGGCTCTGAGCTCTTTGTACTCAAGCCTAACAAAAAACTCAACTGTGAAGGTTGTCACTTAGTAATAATATCCTACAATGTAATAAAATTTAGACAGCAGAACCAGGTTAAAATCAATCCATATAGGCCAGAATCCCACAGAAATGATGATCTGAACTTCCAGTCATCTGCCAAGATTTAAAATTACTAACTTAACATATTTCAATTGAATTCCCTGCTGCATGAGGCTCATTACAATGCCAACTCATCAATGAGATAGCTACAGTAAAGACTTACAGAAGAAACAATAATGAAATTTTCTCCTACATAGTGATAAATACAGAACTTTCACCAAGAAATATAAAAATATTAGAAATAAGCATATGGTTATTTCTAGCTTAAAAAATTACAAGTAATTATATATAACAAAGTAAACATGAATAAACAGTTCCTTTTCTATAATGAAAAAAGTAACAATTCTTGTAATTATTTCAAATTTATAAAGCAAATTTAAGAGATATAAAAATAACTCATTGCTTTAAACTAGAAATCTCACTTTTGAAAATAGGCTATTATATATTCATTCTGAATTTGACAAGTTTCACAACATATAAATTTTGGTAATATATTAACTTTATTTTTTTAATGGTGATGATTATTTCTTTCATTTTATTTTTTTTAAGTAAGATGTAGTTTTTATACTCCACACACACAAAATAAAGCAAGTGCTTATTATGAAAGAGCCCCTGCCCCCACCCCCTCAGAACATCCTGAGCATAGAAATGAACAGAAAAAAATCAAGACAAGTATGATTTTAAAATTTCAATAAAAAAAAGTATGTAATGCAACAGCTGCTCAGTTTCCAATTCTAAATAGGCACCGTCAAACAAAACCCCCAGTATTTTCTATTTCTCCAGCACACATTCCAGTATAAATGTTCTGAACTGTAAAGAGGTAGTAATTAATAATGGGAATAGAACCTCAGAACGGAAGATATATTATTTCCCTGACCCGCTTACAGTTGGTAAGTGCAGGTATTAGGGGATACAAAAGTCACAGGAAGAATTAAAATAAAACTTCTCAAAGCTGCTCCTCTTTGGAGTAGAAAGGAAGACAGCACCTTACAAATGTTCAAAAACTCCCAAGGCATTCAACAATTCATTCACTATCACTCCTACTTGGAAGAATAAAAAAAGCAGTGTCTTATTATATAAAACTGTACTTTCAGCACTGTATTACAGGTTTGCCAGAAACTATGGATGTAGTTTTAGGCTTCATCAAGAAAAACAGATTCAGTCCAGATCGTTAGATACTATACGTCTAGCCTAGATAAACCTTGAATCGTTGTTAGAACTGCTCACTGTTACCCTGAATAGCTGTAAACTGTGACACCAAAGGAAGCTTAAGGATTGAAGGTATAAATATAGCTAATTAGATCTCCCCTAGCTCTTCAGAGCTCCTCCTGTCTTCTGATCTGCCATTTGCACTCTCATAGGATGGCTTCTTCTCTTTTAGGTATGGGTCACAAGGTGATCTGTCTCTTGAACACCTGTCTCTGTCACATGATGCTAAGCCTTGGTCTCTGAATTTTACTTCTGAGGATCTCCTCTTTGACTATTTTCTGCTCCTATTTCTAGAACTGTGCCGACTTCGCTGATGGCAACGTCTGCAGATATATCTCACATAGGGAAGAGAAAGATAATGAAATATAAACCACATGTCAAAAAATTTACAATCTACTCAAGTATTCCCAACATATCCATGAAACAAATATAAGAAAACTTTTAAAAACCAAGACACAATAATTAGAAAAAATACTACAAATTGAAACCATATGTATTAGGTTTGCTAGGGCTGCCATTACAAAGTATCATGACCTGGGAGGCTTAAACAATAGAAATTCATTTTCTTGCAATTTTGCAAGCCACAAATCTCAAGTCAAAGAAGACAAGATTGATCCCTTGTCCTAGGGCTGCAAGGAAAGATCTGTTTTAGGCCTTTTTCCTTGGCTTGTAGATGCCCATCTTTTCCATATATGTTCACATCATCTTCCCTAGAAATTGTATGTTTCTGCATCCAAATTTCTCCTTTTTATAAAGATGCCAATGACATTCTATAAGGGTCCATTTAACCTCATTTAAATTTAAAAATGCCTGTGAAGACACATTTTCAAATAACATCACATTCTGAGGTACTGGAGGTTAACATCCCAATGTACAACATATTTTGGTAGTGAAAAGAAAAAAGATAATTCAATACATAACACCAGTGTGTCAAAATCAAAAATATGTACCTAAGGTTGCATTTTATTCTACGTAATGCCTATCTACTGGATTGGGAGGGGGCACTAAAAGGAAATAGATCAAGTTTTTAAACACTCTAAATGACAGTATTATGGATAACTGTTATCTCCTAATATTCTGTGTTTTTTTCTCACTAAGGAAATATACTTTAAATTAGAAAATGTTACTGAGCCTCCACAAATCTCTGACTTCAATACATTCTAAGTATAAATGTAACCCTTTTGGAGGTAGCAGTCCCAAAGACAGAAATTCTTCTCTGCTGCTGTCACTCTAATTGAGAAGCCAAATCATGTGAAATTACAAAAATTTGTGGAGTCAAAGAAGGTAAGTTTTATCTCAAATTTCAAATATGATCAAATATCATTTTTAAAAAGTAAGCCTCCAGAACTCTAAGAAACAAATTCCTGTTTCTGATAAGCCATCACGTTTATGGTATTTTGTTATAGCATCCTAAAGAAACAGACCACTACAAAACAGAGAGATAGTGTGACATATTCACATGCATTTATACACACACATGCTTGCTCTCTAGAAACTTAAAAAATGCATAATGAGAAAATGAATGAATAAATAATTATAAATGACACAATGAAAGTAGTATTATGAAAAACTAGGTACTAACAATTTCTATCGGAAATAGCTGAGCGGTGTTGTCCAAATCAGCTGGCTTTATTCAGGACATATCACTTATCACTGACTGACAAAGGCAGTCAGTCACCAACTTATGAACATGTGAGTTGCAAACATTCACAGATACAAATGGACCTCACATTACAAACATTCATAGATGCAAACAAATTGTGGAAGTAGCTCTGCCAGATACTGTAACAGTTGTGCTGCTGTGTGCTTGCTGTACAGTATGCACTGTAGTACAGTGCTCCATCAAGAGTAGTACAGTGCTCAATCAGAAGTCCGGAAGCAAGAAGAAAAGCAGTGATGATGTGGAGAGGACTTCTAGGAAATGCAAAGCAATAACTATGGAAACACAAGTGAAAATAATTGAGAAAAAGGACGTAAAAAGATGATAAACATCACTCTCTCTTATATTATGAATTGTTCAACCCCTGGTACAATTGTAAGGACTAGATCATGAAACATGTTAAGTTTTTTTGTGGTTTATAATGTATATTTGTGTCAAAGGTGTGTAAAACTCACTTTGTTGGACTTATGAACAAATGCAACTTATGAACATTCTCCCAGGACAAAACTCATTTGAAAGTCAATGACTCACTGAAATATAGTATTTTTTTATTTCTTTAAAAAGGTCTTTAAGGATGATAGCATCTTGAAATATGCCTCTATCACTCTTAACCCTCAAGATATTTTTCTAAAATAATCTCCAATTGAAAGCTAGATTTTTTCCTTGCTTTATTCAAGGAAACAATCAGTATAAACTCTTCTCACATAACTAGAATTTAACACAGTCATCCCTTTGAACTATTTCATATAAGCCATCAAACATTATTTCTTTATTTTTTCCTCACAGAATATATTTTTCATAGATTTAACTATGTGACCACTCACTGGTTTCTGTATCTTTTCCAAAGAACAATAATCAAAATTAAACTTGAATATCTTTCTACAAATCTAACCAGTGGAGAATGTAAAAAGAATGAAGTATTTCTAATATAATAAAGTATTAGTAATGGACTGAGTACATGTCAGATATAAGGCTATTCACTGTAATTCAGTTCAGCAACCGACACTATAGTTTCACTGGAACTACTCAATATGTTGTAACCAGGGATGATATTTACACAACAAGACACTAGATCTCTAAAATTGGTCATTATTTGCTTATATTTTTAATATTTACCTCCTCACCCTGAGTCAGAAATAGTGAGTAGCAGAATTAAAGTCTCAAATGCTATGGTGTTCACGGCACTCAAATTTCACGTGTTAGAAACTTAATCCACAAAACCATAGATATATTAATGATGTTAGCAAGGGGGACTTTGGCAGATAATTATAATTAAACAATGCCATCACCACATGATGCCCTCTGCCATGTTATGATGAGCAAGAACACCTTTCCCAGAAACAAATGGCATGCTGTTGAATTCCAGCCTCCACAACCAAAAGATAACAAACCTCTATCATTTATAAAGTACTCAGTCAGTGGTATTCAACATTAGTAACAGAAAACAGATCAAGAGGTTGTATTCTGCACTGAAAATTAACTAAAGCAATTCCAAGTAATCAATTCATGCATGGATTTATACATTCAGTTACTCACCTAATACCTATTGAGCACCAGCTATAGTGTAAAGCTTACATTAGGTGCTCAAAATACAGCAATGAAGAAAAATATTGTTCAACAAAGCTTAAACTTTGCAGGATTAGACAGATGAAATCACAAATGAACAACTAGTTAATTGCAACCATGAGAAGTTCTTAAAAAGAGAATAAAAGAAATGCTATTAGTGTCATAAATGGTGCTATTTGGAGAGGTCATAAAATAACAATAAGAATTTTAGCTGAGATTACTGATGAAGAAAATAGAAAGAGAAAGATGAAAGAAAAATGAGGAAGAAAACTATTGAATAGAAATAATACTGTTTAACAAAGCCCCAGAATAAGAATAGTATCCAAAAAAATATAAAAGGTGGCCATGTGTTTGCAGTGCAGAAAGCAAGGGATAAGAGAAAGGAACAATTAATAATAGCAGGAAATGAGACTGGTAAACTATGCAGATTTCAGATTATGTAGGAGTTTAAAAGTAGTGTTAAGAATTTCCAGCTTTAAGTATTCTTGCAAAGTGTGCTATTCCTACCTCAAAAACTTCGTAACAAGTCAAAATTCAACTTACTGATTTATTTCATCCTACCTCCTTTTCTCATCATCAAAAAGGTACTCTACTATTCACAACTAAAACAAATCCACTGTACAGTGGTTCAATTTAACTGCATCAACTTGACTGATTTGCAAGCCACCTTGGGGATTAGGAAAGTATACTTTGGGGTATGTCTGGGTGACTCATAGAGATATAACCTTCAATACTATATATGGTCCCTGTCACCTTCCTTTCTGGTGCTTTTGCCCTGCTCTGCTTCCTGACAACCATGAGATAAGAAACTGTCCTCTGGCCCCTGTCATGGTATTTCTGCTTTAGAGCCAACCAACCACAAACTGAATCCCCTGAAACTGTGAGCCAAACTAAATCTCTTTCCTTGTAAGCTATTTTGGGTTTCGTGTCCAGCGACAAAACGCTGACAACAAATCCTAGATGGAAAGTTAAGGTTCTCAGTGCCAGTTTGCTGAGAAGTCCAATGATGCTAATGTGGGCAAATGACATAGCTATTAAGATGAGCCTAAAACTGTTAAGCAAAATAAAATGCACAAACAAAACATTAATGAATATCTGTTGAAACCTTTATTCAAGTAGAGCAAAGATCCCTGATGCACATAGGTTAATTAAAATAAGACTAGCTGATAGTGGGGGCTTGACACAATTGATGGATCAATCCACAAAAAGTAATTCCTATTTTTTTTTTTTTTTTACCCTGAACTGTGGTTAAAAGCAGCAAGCCCAGAATTCAGGCTATTTTTCTCCTGAAGACGTATGCACACTGCAAAAGCAATAGCTGGAAGACTGAACAGCTGAACAAAAATTTTAATAGACCCACAAAAATACTGACATAAAACTCAAGAGTCCACAGATATCCAAAGATCTCTAAGTGATGATCTCCAAACATACCAGCCTTTTTTGTGGTAACCATGAAGAAGTACATCCCCAGAGTTAAAGGGGAAAGAATACAGAGAGAGGGAGAGGGAGAGGGAGAGGGAGAGGGAGAGGGAGAGAGACAGACAGACAGAGAGACAGAGAGAAGGAGGAAAAAAAGGAAAGGAAAAAAGAAAACAAAAGACTCTAAACATTATGAACCTTCTGTAACTGCCAAGAGAATTACAGCACTTTCAAGTACTGATCAGTGTTAATATTTATTCTGTTTAAGGTAACTGTTATAATTCACATCCATTTATATTTTCACTAGAAAATAAGCAGAGGAGTGCAGTCTAGTAGACAAGCTCTCTGGAAGCCACTATTTAAGTACACAGCCTCAACACATATTTCCTGTAGAAAAAAGCACCACGGTTTGATTAGAAATAGGCCACAATGTTTAGAACAGTTTTATGACTCACATGACTTTTCAGTTGTGATAAAACTTATGAAATCATGTGTATTAAAAGAAAATCAGTAAAAGTCTCAGTCTCTGGCAGAAATTTCTACCTCCTTAATCTAGGCAAGTTACTTGATCTGCTTTCTTCAGAGGTAAACTATAGATTACATCATGACCTTGTGTCACAGGGATACTATGAGGATTATGTGCTGTTTTAGTCACTCTCCTAACACTGAGATAAACTTCCCACTATCCATAATTTAAAATAGGAGATGTTTATCTTGACTCATGATTTCAGTCCACTGTTGGCTAACTCCAAAGCAGAAAAGTCATGGCAGAAGGGCATGACAGAAGAAAGCAGTTAAACACACGGCAGTCAGAAAGCTGAGAGAGTGACAAGGAGCTGGAAACAATACACCTTTCCAGAGTACATCCCTCGTGACCCATCTCTAACCAGGCCCACCCGCTAACAGCACACTCAGCTCCTGAACTCATCAAAGGATAAATCCACTGACAAGTATAGTGCCACCATGATCCAATCACCTTCTAAACACATGAGACTTTTGCAGGATATTTCAGATTTAAACTATAACATGCTAAGCTGCATATATGCACTATTAGGTAAAAGTTGTTACTGTTCTATTTTTCCTCCTAAGGGCTTAATTTAATGTCCAAGAATATTAATATTCAGTTTTTTTATCACCCTCATTTTAATGCATATACTCAGAGCAATCTCTTTACTCTCTATTCTCTGCCTCTGGTTACAGTCACATCATCAAAGCACATGAATAACAGCAAACCCAAATCTTCCCCATTCCTATAGTTCTGGCCCACTAAAGTGTTCTACTTGCTTAAAGGCCTTCTAAATGTTCATTTCTGTCATTTGATCCTATCCTGACTCCTTATTTGAACCTGCTGAATTCCTAGTACCACAATCCGGGTTGGCTTTAAGAACAGAATGCCTATAGTCCAGAAATCCCTCTTCAAGTGGTGTAGCCAAAACGTGACATCTAAGATGGCTGATGACTGCCAGAGTAAGCACCAGCCAGTCTTGAATTTCATTATGATCTCATCTGCATGCTAAATGACATACTACCCAGTGTCATGACAGCTGCCACAACTGGAAAAAAAAATGGAGGAGGGGCTGCTGGAGGCAGTCAGGAACAGCAGCAGCAGTGAGGCAAGCCAGCACCGCCAGTTCTCATGAAGAACTGTTATTGAAGAGAAGTCATTTGGTGGACTGTAATTTAATAAAGAATGAATCGAGATAAAACTTCTAAATGCAAGAATCAGAAAAAACACAACATATCTTGACCATTTTTAATTTAAATTGTGCATTTTAACTTCTCTTGAAATGTATTATGTACTGTATTTTTGAAAATCTTATTTTAAAATATTTAAGAAAAAACATGTATTAATAAAAATAAATAAAACTATCTCCTATGAGTAGTACTACTTAAGGTACTACTCCCTGTGTGCACTAACTCCAGGCAATTAGCGTCATGATTGAAGGATTTTGCCTGTAAGTTTGTAGTCTGCACTACCTCCAATTAGTATCAAAACTGAAACAAATTCTAGGATACCTAACTGGTGCCACAAAATTGGAATTGGAAAATGATGTATTTTCATTCACATGATGTCTTTTTAATATGATAACAGATGTGAATAGTTGGAATAGATATCACATGGCCCACAAAGCCTAAAATACCTGGATCTTTACAGAAAAAAAATTGCTTACACTGTCCTAGAGAATTAGTTTCACAGCCTATTTCACACAGTTTTGGTCCATATTTTTTAACACATTAACTCACATATTTACAGATTTATATTTATATATATTTCCTTACTTGTCCATCTCTCCCAGGGGATTACTATTCACTGTGGTTTAAATATGGAGTGCATTCCTCAACAGTTCATATGCTAAAACATCAATGTAGCAGTATTGAGAGGTAAGACCTATCAAGAGGTATTGGGTCACGAGTCACTGGGTCATGAATGGATTAATGCCTTTCTCACATAAGTTCAGGTTCACAGGACTGGATAAGTTACTCCAAGAACAAATTATTATATAGCAAGTCTACCCCACAGTCTGTCTCATTTACACATACCAATCTGCCACTCTACTTTGTACCTGAGTTGGAACACCATGAGACCCTCAACAGAAGCTGCCAGATCTTGAACTTTCCAGACTCCAGAACTATGGCCAAAATAAAACTTTGTTCTTCATAAATAATATAGTCTAAGGCATTTTATTATAGTAACTGAAAACAGTAAATAAGATACTACACTTAAGGACCAAAACCATTTTATTAATCAACATACCTGTAAACACCAACCTCCTGGCAGATTGATATAAGCTTAGTAAAATATCTATTTAAAAAAAAGCAGCGGCTTCTTAAAGCTTATTTGTATTACAGTGTTTCATTATTCCTAGGTTATGAAGGATTTATTTTTCCTTTCTTTGGTCTGTAGATCAAACCCAGAGCTTCATGCATGTTACACAAGTACTCTACCTCTGAGCTACATCTCCAGCCTCTTAACTTCTACTTTAACTGGGCCTATACTGTGTTTTTAATGACAGGAAAGAAAAGTACTATTAAAAAAATCATGGGTTATTAGCATGTTAAAGTCTATGATGTCCACATCATCTAAACCAATTTTCATTTTTAGTAAGCCAGAATAATGTTTGAGTTATCTGCGTAATGGAATCGCAACCCTTATAAATGGATTAATGCTTTTCGGACTTCATGAATTAGTAAAAAGGACAAGACTAGAATCAAAGTCCAAAATTAATGATCTTTACACTAATAGTAAATCTAACAATACAAACCAAAAGAAAATAATATAAATGAAACTGAGTTCTGTTCTAATCACCCTGAAGTACTCTAATGCAGCCAGTGTAGCTAGCCAATGAGGAGACTGAAGCAGAATATGAGTCAACGCATTGCTGCTCCCTTCATCAAGGAAGTCTTGTGATAAGAGGGAAAAAAAGTTAATTGAAATAAACACTGTGCTTAGTCATATAGCTGATTTGCATTCTGGCACAAACTCCCTCTCTCCCCTTAGGCCAACAAACATTTCACAAAACAATACAAACCTCATCCCTAGGCCACACTTTGAATAGCAGTGCACTAAATGAACATTCTGTATGAGTAACAGAAATTGTTAACAATATAATGATCTTTCACACATATAATTCTTTCATATATACTATTCCCACTTCAGAGGGAAATAAAGGGAAAATAAGATCTTTCTCTGTTTTTTTCATATGTGTATTGGATATATATATATATATATATATATATATACATACATACACATACATAAAGCAGATATAGTCACACAAAGAGAGTCAAGAAAATAAAGGATTTGAGAGGGGTAATATTTGGCTCAAGGTCACAAGGTAAACAAAAGGCAGAGCCAGGATCTGAATTTAGATTAGTCACCCCCATAAAGGCAAAGCTATTTGAGGAAAATCTGGATATAGAAACTGACAATTCAAAATATATTTACACATTAATTTATAAATCTAAATACTTCAGTTCATGGTTATAAAAGATCTAAAAGAAAAAAATACAAAATGGAGCCAGAAGAGACATCCTGATAGTTATATATACCTCACCACAGGATGGGTTGTCCTCTCTAAGCAGTCTTGTTTCAGAAGATAAATACAAGAAGCAATGAAACACTAAGACACAAGTCCATCCAATCAGATCAACTCATATGGAACAGGCATGTTGCTTTATCATGTCACTCTCCTGCAAATATCCCTTTGCTCTATACTGCCCAAAGTCCTTAATTTCATATTCACTGTGCTTCACTTTTCTTATGTGTAAAATAGAGATAAAGTGCCCATGGCAAAGGAGCCAAATGCATACTTGGAGAAAAGATAGCTTCTTTAGAAAATGATGCTGAGAGAATCAATATCCATATGACTCAAACTAAATCTTCCTCCCTCTCATACTATATAAAAATCCACCCCAAATCAATCTAAGACCTATAAAAACAAAAACTTTGAAATCCCTAGAAAAAAAAACACAGGAAAAACACCTGAACTCAGGCACTGGCCAAAACTTTTTGTATAGAACTCCAATATCATGGGCTGGGGGTTTAGCTCAGTGGCATAGGCACCTGCCTGGCAAGTGGAAGATTGTGAGCTCAATCCTCAGTACCAAAAATTTTTTTAAAAAAGAACTCCACAGGAAATAAGAAGAAACTAAACAGATTATATTTCAAAAACAGATTCTGTAAAGCAAAGAAACAACCAAATGAAGTAACAGCCTACAGAATGGGAGAAAATATTTGCTAGCTACTCTTTCCACAGAGGATTAATATCTAAAATATACAAAGAATGCAAAAAAAAAAAAATACTAGAAAGCAAATAGCTCAATCATTAAATGGGCAAATGAACAGACACTTCACAAAGAAATACAAATGGCCAATTAGCATATGAAAAAATGTTTAACATCCTTAGCCATCAGGGCAATGCAAATTAAAACTACACCAAGATTTCATTTCACCCCAGTCAACATGGCAATTATCAAGAACACACACACACACACACACACACACACACACACAAAAATAATACTAGTGAGGACAAGAGGAGGAAGGCTGTCCTACACTGTTGGTAGTAATGTAAATCTGTCTAGACATTATAGAAATAAACATACATTTTCCTTAAAAAAAATTAAAAATAGAGATACTACTTTATTTAGCTACACCACTCCTCTATATATACCCAAAGAATTAAAGTCAGCTCACTACAAAGATGTCTGAATGTCCATATTCATTGCAATGCAATTCAAAATAGCTAAGCATGGAAACAGTACAGGGACCCATCAACAGATAAATAGATAGACAAATGAAAAGTGGTACTATATGAAATGGAGTATTATTTGGCTATAAAGAATAAAATCATGTCAGTTGCAGAAAAATGGGTGCAACTGGAGACCATCATATAAAGTGAAATAATCCAGTCTCTGAAAGTCAAATACTACATTTTTTTTCTCATATGAGAAATCTAGGGGAAGAGAGAATGAAAGTGAGAGCATAAGGGAGATGGAGAGGGAAAAGGAGATAGAAAACAAGAACAGACATACAGAGATAGAGACACAGAGACAAAACACAGGAGAATAACAAAAGAAGAGTAGGGGATGGGGAGAAAAAAAGAGTAAGGGTAACTGGTGGTAAATTATCAAAGTATGCAAAAAAAATGCCAAAATGAAATCATTAGTCTATACTTTATACTTAATAAACAATGTGAGAAAAATCGCATGTTACAGAATTATTATTCTGAGAATAATTTCCTTTTATCTAAGAAACATTTTATCAAATTTAACATTTCTGAAACTAACTCATGATTGATATGTACAATACAGTTGTATTTGTTCTCTGCCCACCAAAAGTTCTTATTAAATCATAAGTCTATCACCATTTTGATAAAAACATAACTATAAGCTTTGGCTTTGGAAAGAGCAGCTTTCCAGAACTTTTCTTTATGCTTTTCATATATAAATATACATATGGTTAAGGCACTTGTAGTTATTTTCTCTCATTTCTAGGACAAAATATCTGATGCCCAAAATTAAAAGGAAAGGTTTATTTAGCTTACAGTTTCCAGACATTTCAGTCCATAAACAGCTGGCTCCAAGGCAGGGCGGTATAGCAGAAGGGCAAAGGTTCATGGCGGTGGAAGACAGCAAAAGCAGCAACAGCAAAAGAGGGGCAGGAAGGGAGGTCCAAGTCTCATTTCCTCCCTCATATTGTATGCAGGCTACCCACCCTAGGGTGGGTGTAGCACTCACACCACACTGCTAATCCTAGCACTAGACAATGAACCAATCGCAAACTGTATAGATTCACCCACTTCCAAAATGCTCCCCACTCCACAGAAGGCTTTGGGAAGACATCCAGATACAAACCATAGCAGGTACTGTTTGTTTATTTTCTCCTTCCCCTTCCCTTTGTAGTCTAGGAGATCTTGTTCTTGCCAAATCGCAGGTCTGCCAACCATGATGCACATAAAGGACTGTAAGTCTGAGTTTATTAAGAGACTGATATATTTATGAGGTGCTAATGGAATATAAAAATGGAAATGCCTTACTACTTCAAAATTCTCTGTGACTTACAGAAGTATCTACAATAGAGATGCAAGCTAGAAATTTTCTGGGAAAGAAAAAACTTTTAGAAAAAAGGTTACAGTACTACTAACTGTGTATCCCTTACCTGAAATGCTGAGATCAGAAGTGTTTCAGATTTCTGGATGTTTTAGATAGACAGACTTCACCAGCTAAATGCTACATTCCTAAACCAAAAAATCATATTGTTGCCCAGACAGTTTTAGATTTCAAAGGATTTCAAATTTTAAATTTTCAGATTAGGGATGTTCAAGGTATAAATGTTTAGATTAAGTATACCCAATCATGCTAATTCAAATATCGTGATCTGTAATGTGGTTACTATACCCAACAGCTTCAATTCTTTCCAAACAGGGAAGTCCTCCACTCTAAAATCTTTGCTGATTCCCTCCAAATAGCTACTCACTTCTTCTGTGATACTCTGGTATCTAACATTCTCTTAAAATCACAAGCAAGAAAATCAGAGCCAGAAGTTGAATTCAAATTAGTTATAACACAAAGGCCTAATCAGAATATTTAGTACATTTTTAAATTTTTTTTTATTTTAAAGAATAAAACAAAACAGTAAAAAGCAAATCAGAACAGAACAATACAAGCAACATAGGACTTCATAACAAGACAACAGGAAATCAAAAGTGCTTACCATATGTGTCTTGTTTTCTTCGGAATAGTTGTGCATACCTTCACACACAATATAATCAAACAAAACAAAATAGTATAAAACCAATCAAAAAGAATTAAAGTATTATGGGATTTCAAAATAAGACAATTAAGAAATCAACAATGGCTACCACAATGTCCCTGTATGCTGGTTACAACCAGCATACATTGGTTTGTCTCTGCCATGCTATCCTCCTGCTGTTGGCCCTTCACTTTTCCCTTCAAAATAGCTGTCCATACCCTCAATACACAATGAAATCAACTAATAGAAAATAGACTAAAACCAATCAAAACAAAAGAACGAAAGTATTAAAGGGCTTAAAAACCAGACAACAGGAAATAAAGAATGCTTAATATAATGTCTGTTTCTTCAAAATAGCTGTTCATACCATCACACATAATAAAATCAAACAGAACAAAACCAATTAAACAAAAGAATGAATTATAGGACTTCAAAACAAGATAACAGGAAACCAACCATGATAAACATAACACAACCCATTATATTCAAAATGGCTGCCCATACCATCAGACGCAGTAAAATCTAACAAGACTAAACAGAACCAAACCTAACGAAATTGTGAAAACATTACAAGAGTTCAAGACAAGACAATAAGAAATTAACAGTGGTTACCACCTTCTCCTCCTAGTGTTTCCTCCCCTATCACTTTCACACTATTGTTTTTGGATTCCACTAACTCCTTCTGTATGAATTTGAAATGTTTCACCCATGAACACGACCTGCAGTTGCATCCATTTAGCTACAAGATCCTCAAGATTATCATACTTTGTAGCTAGGTAGCTTTCCATTATACGAAAATACCTTATCTTTCTTATCCATTCTATGGTTGATGAGCAAGTTATGCTTGCTTTTTTCTGGTCTCCTGTTGCATGGAACAATTGTTTTCTCCCCATTTTTAATCTATGAATTTCTTTTCAAGTTACATGTGTTTCTTGCATACAGTATATTGATGTATCGTGTTTCTTGATCCACTCTCCCAGTGTTTCTTTTTATTGCTGAACTGAGGCCATCTACATTAATTGTTACAACCAGCATACATTGGTTCCTCTCAACCATGCTATCTTCCCGCTGTTGACCCTCCACTTTTCCCCTTCATTCAACTGCCTATCTTATTTGGCAGTCCTCCAGTGCTGTTGTTCCTGGAACCATGGTCGTCTTTCTCTCTCTCTCTAGAACATTCTTTAGCACTCTCTGTAGTGTTGGTTCGGTGGTCATGAATTCCTTCAGTTGTTCTTTATCATGGAAATATCACGTTTTTTCATCAATTTTGAAAGATAGTTTTACAGGATACATCAATCTGGGTTGGAAGTTGTTTTCTTTCAGATACGAAACACTTCACTTCAAATTCTTCTTGACTTGATGGTTTGTGTTGACAAGTCTGCCATGATTCTGACTAGTTTTCCTATACTGATGATATTTCTTTTCTCTAACAGTTTTTAATACTCTATTCTTGTGCTGAATTTCTGAGATCTTGATGATTATATGTGTGAGTGTAGATTTACTTTGGTTATGGCTAGTTGGAGTTCTATTATACCTCATTTATCTGTATAACAGATCCTTTTCCCATGTTTGGGAAATTTTCTGGTATTACTTCTATAAATAGTCTTTTTATTTCATTTGTATTGACCCCTGCTTCCTCATTGATACTTATCACTCTTAATTTATCTTTGCATCATCTTGCAGCCATTGAATTATTATAGCCTGGTTCCTTGTTATTTTTAAGAGATCTTTCCTTTTATAATCACCAGCTGCTATCCTGTCTTGAAGGTCTGAGAGTCTATCTTCAGTCTCTTTCAAGCAGTTCTGCCACCTTTCAATCAACTTTTTAATTTTCTCAGTATCTCTTTGAGTCTGTTTCATGCATTGTAATTCTTTCCTACATTGTTCATTCAAGGTTTCCATCATTTTTCGATGCTCCTCTTTTTTTATCTAAGTCCTCTTCAGATATGTTGGGCAATTCTTTCATTATGTTTGTGATTTCTTCTTTTACCTGTCACATTATTTCTGATTTGGTTACTTTTACAGCCTCATTTACTTGTTTTTTTTTTTTTTTACTAAAGTTGCTATCCTCTCAGATGTTTCAGGTATGACTTCCATTTTCTTCCATGACTGTATCTCCCAGACTTGTTCTGTGTGAGCTGGAAGTCTGAGATTGCCTGTTGCTCCTTTGTCTTGACATTCTCCTGGCCTCCTCACAATAAGCCAGTATCTGTCTGGATCTACTTTTGCTCCAATACTAAGTTGATGTAGCTGAAAGTAATTTCTACCTACAAATGGACTCAGGAACTCAAGTAATGCTCTCCCTCTGTTCTTCACAGCTCTGCTTCCACCTGACTATCCTTGTTTAAAGTGAAGCTGGCTAGACACAAATAAATACTTACAGATTCTCTTCACAACAGTCCACACTTGCCTGCAAACAACTCCTTTTCAATCTTTAAATATTAATTATCTTTTGGGTGCCAACATCACTCTCAATAGTACAAAGACAAAACCAAACATACCTTGGAGAGTACCTGAGTAAGGGATCCATAAAATATTTCTCAAATGAAACTAATAAATATGTGCAACCTCAAGGAGATATGAAAATATGTTAAACTCTAGAAAATAGCAGTAGTTAAGAGTAAAGCATATAGAACCTATAAGAAACAAATATCACTAGAAGGAGAGACAGGAGATTATACATATCATGCTACTAAATTTGGTTCTTATAATTTCAAAGTAGAGTAGATGTTGAGATGATTTTGCATGCAGGTATGGCTACCATGATATAAGCAGCTTCCACTGCCATTCCCTTCTACCATGACATATCTGCCTTGTAGCTAGCCAATCATGGGCTGAAACCATGAACAAATTAATTCTCTCCTCCTTTAAGCTGTATCAACTTTTGTGTCCCAGTGACTGGAAAGTAGTTATACACTCAGTTTAAAGTCTAACAATAATTACCAGCTATAAAATCTTAGAAAAATTATTCCATCTTCTTTTAGTCTTAGTTTCCTCACCTATAAAACACTACCAAATTTGACTCATTCTTTTTGTGAGAGTCAATTCAAGTAAAGTATTTAGCACAATACATGTTATATAATACAACTTTAACAAAGGTTCATTATTATTGCTATTATTAAAGAAAAGTGAAGACCTTCATTTTCTATAGGTATCGCAACTGATATTAAAAAGATGTAATTAACAGAAGAATCAAAAATGGGCATATTGCGATGAGTAATGCTTTTTGATAAGCAAATAAAGGCATATTAAGAATTAAAACATGAGGGAGAAAAAAGAAAAAGTAGAAGCATGCAAAAGGATGAAATAATACAAAATAAGAAAGTAATGTGGTTACAACATGGAAAACAGCATCGTACTTAAAGGAAATTTTACACTTTCCTAATAAAAGATCTTATATTTTTATCACCATCACTTTTTTTTCTTTTCTTCACTTTGGCTAAGACCAGTTGGTATGGATTCAAGTACATCTCCCTAAATTCGTATTAAATTATAATCCCCAACACATCAGAATATGAACTATATTTGGAGACAGAACCTTTAAAAAATAAAGTAAAATGAGAACATATGAGTAGGCCCTAATTCAGTGTAACTAATGTTCCTGTAAGATACTAGGACACAGACATGAGGAAGAACTATGTGAAGACAAAGGAAAAAGACAGTCATCTGCAAGTCAAAGATAGATACTTACAAGAAACCAACCCTGCAGACATCTCCATGTTAGATTTCTACCTACCAGAATTGTTAGAAAAGAAGCTTCTGGTATTTAAGTCACCCAAACTACAGTATCTACTATGCTAACCCAAATACACCAGTGAAACCCAAGAGACTCTGCCTAATATCACACAAAGGATAACTTCCAGACTACAATTTCAGAGATCAGAAATTCAGTCTTACAATATGTTAACATAAAAGCTAAATAACCCAGATTAAAACAGAATCTTCTCTAGACATGAATTTCCACATCTGAAAATTTAGAACTGTGAAAATTTATCGAATATTTGAATTCCAGATTTCTAGTATTTAATTCAGAGGTCTGTTTAAAATATGGTGCCCTAATAACTAATGCCCAAAGTAGTAATTTAAGTAAGATATTCTAATACAAGATATTTACTGATAAGTCAGGAAATACATGGATTTCTATAAAAGTGTACTATCACTTATTGTTTCCCAGTGGGCTACCAGAAGCTTTTATTCCATTAAGCAACACATTCAAGCAAGTAATGCAACCAAGTTGAAAATGGTACCTCCATCCAATCCTAAAACAAACTCCTACATTTTATTCTAATAATGGTTTCAACTATGTAGTAACAGTTACAACTTGCTGACAATAAAGTACATTTTAATTTGTTGCCATATTGATTTCCATGAATTATTTAGGCGATTTTTACCACAGGAGGGAGAACAAGTTTTTCCCCAATGATATGTGGTTTTTAAATTATGCTATAAAGTCAATGCTATTACTAAGGATGAGGTTTACTGGCATATAAAAGAATAACTTAAGGTATGAGCAGCTTGAACAATGCAAAGATTAGATATTTGTACATACAACTATATATATATATACACACAACTATGCACACATATAGAGAAAAAGAACATACTAGAATATTTATTCATTTCTATACTTCTAATTGTTTCATTTACTTTAAAAATCTTACAAATTTCAAAAAGTCTCATTCAGAACAATATTGTACAGGGCTGAGGATTTAGCTCAGCGGCATAAGCAACTGCACAGTCGTGAGTTCAATCCCCAGTACTAAAAAAAAAAATAGTAATATTGTACAATAAAAATATAATTTAAATCACAGATGTAACCCACATAGTAATTTTAATTTTTCAGTTAGCCATATTAAGGAAAAAATTAAAGATTACAACTTTATTTAATCCATTATAACCAATATCCAAAATATCATTTTAACATATATTAAATTTTGGTATTTTGCATTTTTATACATACTCTTCAAAGTCAGAAGGCATATTATGTGCTCATTAGTCACATGCAGCCAGGGACTGCCACACAAGACTACACAGTTCTAGATATATCTAGCTATTTTTCGAAACTCAAGATTCATGATCTTTATGAAGCATTTCTCTGATGCCTTCCATTCTTCTCTTACAGAATTTACATGTTTATTTGCCTATATTTGTCAATTCTACAGTACTATAAACTCTGGGAAAAGATTTTGTCCTAATCATTGTATTCTAAGACCCCAGCATCACACATAGTAAGGTAATCAACAAGTATGTGGATAAAATGGATAAGTGATATGCCAGGTTAGACTGGAGTTATACTGAAAATGAATATGCATACTCAAACTCAACATACTGATATTTAAGTGGGAAACCAAAAGAAAGTAGACAAGAACTGAATAATCTATATTAAAAATGGTAATACACCCTGAATATTTGAACAAAAGTAGAAAACTATACAATATCCTACTCAGTATCTGTTGAACATTAATATCTAACCATATAATGATAACAATAATACTAAGCGCAAATTTTGTAACTTCTGCCTTTTCTTCAAAAATAAGCACTTTAATAGCGTCCCTCTTTAACAACTAATAACATGCAACACAAGTTTAATTATTGAATTGTATTTCTATAAAGTACCTTTCCATTAATACATCTTCAGTTCTTTTACATGTAATATTAATGCTCTAAAATACAAAATGCATTGATATATTGATCTATGACACCACTTTTTCATGAGAATTAAAAGCCTATGTTGTAAATATCTACAATCCATGTTTCCTCAGCAGGTCATTTTCAATTTATTTCAGAATTTGGCAGCATAATTTTTCAATGAAATTGGGTTCAGCTGTCATTCTGAATGACAGTATGTCATGCATTAACTGAAATATATTAGTTTATCTTTCAAAGTACATATAAGTAACCAGGTTGAACATTATTTCTAGTATAAACAATAATAAAAACAATTCCAATCTTCCCAAGCCTGAAACTTACAACTGTGCATTTTAATTATAATTTTACTGATCTTGTCACACCCTTATCATGATCATCTCTTCAAATATTGATCAACTTTAGAAAAATATTAGCACTCATCAAGTGCTGACTGTGGACTAAACCCATCACCAGTACACAAATTTCTTGGGTACAAGAGACCTGTTCTCACTGTCAATACCCCTGACCCTAATTTAAAAATCTGAACCTGCCATTCATGCTTATTGAGGAGTATTCTCTAATTTCATCTCAAGAATAAATCTTTTCTGCTCCAAAGATAAGCAGTAACTGACTACATATATGATAAATTTGTCATGAATATGGATTTATCTCATGAAGCCTCTATTACAAGACCTCATAATTGAACTTAGCTGCAGACTAATATTGTTTAAAGGAAATATGTGAGGCACATATTTAAAATTTTAATAGTACATTAAAAGAAAAAGTACCATGTAAAATAACTCGAGATAATACATGCAAAATACTACCATTTCAACATGTAAATAATACAAAACTGTTAATGAGATACTTTTTGTTAACTTTATTTTATTGGTATATTTTAGACATACATAATGGTTAACATTCATCATAGAGAATTTGTACCTGTAATGATATATCTTGCTGCTGCTTGTTTTTTTTTCCCATTCTCTACCCCTCACTTCAATCCATCTTCTCTTCTTTACAAAAGCTTTGTTTCTATTTTTCCTTCCATTTTTTTGTTGTCCCTTCCTTCCTCCTCCTTCCCCCCGCCGTTGCCCTTCCCATTTCAACATTTTCTTCCCAATCCCCAGTATCTATTATAATTTTAGTCCTTATGTGCAGTTTTAATTTCTCACACCATGCAATATTTGAAGATGTGTGTCTGATTTATTTCACTTAACAGTATGGTCTCACGGTGTATCTATTTAGCTAGAAACGTGTCAAGTTAATCCTTCTTTATGGAAGAGCTACTCCATTGTATACTTTAAAAAAACACTCTTCTTTCATCTATTCATCAGTTGGTAAGGATACGGGCTGTTTCCAAGATTTAGCTATTACAAACTACGTCACTGTAAACATGGGTGCGCATATATTGCTATGGATGGTGTTTACGATTCATCTGGGAAGATACAAAGAAGGGGAATTCCTAGATTGAATGGAATCTCAAAGTTTTCTGGGGAATGTCCACAGATTTCTACAGTGGTGGTAGCATTCTACATTTCCACTAACAGAAAATGACTCCTTTTTCCTCACAGAACCACCAGTATTTGTTATTGGTTGAGTTCTTGATAATAGTCATTCTTTCTGAACTGAGATGGAATCTCAGCATTGTTTTAATTTGCATCTCTCAAATGACCAAAGATGAGTATTTTTTCATACGTTTACTGGCCATTTTGACTTCTTAATCTGAGCAGTGTCTATTCATTTTAGATGTTCATTTTTGGATTGGGTCTTTAAATTAGGGAGGTCTGATTTTTTTGAATTCTTTATACACTCTAGACAGTAATCTTATGTCTAAGGAACAGCTGGCAAAAATTTTTTCCTACATTGTGGGTTGTCTCTTCACTCTGTGGTTTCTCTTGATGTGCAAAAACTTTTAATTAGATGATATCCCAGTTGTTGAGTATGTGTGATAGATTTAGGAAGTCTTTGCCTACACTATCAAGAATTCTACCTATTCTATCCTCCAGTAGATTTAGTGTTTCTGTTTTTATATTTAGGTCTTTGATCCATTTTGATTTTAGGTTAATGCATAATGAGAGATTGGGAACTAGTTTTAATTTTTGGTATGTGGAAAATGAGTTTTTCTGAGGAGGAGCTAAAAATGGCAGATCAGTAAGCAGCAAAAGAGAGAGTCTCTCTGCCAGAAACAGCTCAGCTGTCGGCATAAAGCATCCTAGAGAAGACCAGACAGAGGGAGATGGATCCTCTTGACCCAGGAAGAAAATAAAGGGAAGGGAACCAGTCAAACTCGTGGTTGCGGCCCTCCCACTGGGGCCACTCCAACTTGCGGTTGTAGCGCTCTCACCACCAGAGCCACAGTCATGCTGAAGTCGGAGGGTGGCAATCCCAACAGAAAATGGAGCCAGCATGGAGACCTGCACTAACCTGAGGTGAATGCTCGGAATTTGACCCTCCGAGGGAAAGAGGTGACCGATTGGATAACATATTGGTATTGGGCAGGACAGGCCTGAATAAGGAATGGCAGTGACTTCAGTTGGTTGCTCCCTGCCCAGAGCAGATTGGTGCTTGGGCTGGGTCACACCCCAGCCAAAACCCAACAGCCAGGGACGAAACTGGCCCGAAGTTGTCCCAAACCAGTTTGGTCCGCACAGCACACACTAACATGGTGAAGACTCCTGCTGGTTGATTGGCTTGGAGGGGATTGGCCAGCTTACATCACCCCTGCTTGCATCTCAATGACCAACAGCAAAATGGAGAGGGCAGAAATCCCTAGCCAGCACGCTTCAGAAGAACCATAACCAACAAGGAAAGGGGCTGGGAGAAACTAGAAACATGACAAGAGAAAGAAAGAAGCAGCCTCCAGCCCCCAACCCAGGGAAAATTGGTTCAGGAGAGGTAAATACAGAAGCGATTGAGGGCAGCAAACACGCAATATCAGACATGGCATCAGCTGAGATAAAGAAATACCTCCATGATGTTATAGACGAACTCAAAACTGAAATTTAATACAAGTAAAGCAAGATATAAGAAGATTAATAAAAGAAATGCTAAGCACCTCTTAAGAAGATACAGATGGAAGAATGGAGGAACACAAAAAAAGGAGAGAAATATTCGATGAAGAATATAAAAAAAAAACCTAGAATACATGAAACAGATTCAGATTACCAGGAAATTAAAAACTCCATTGAAAGCTGACAAAATTGCCTGAAAAAACTAGAGTTAGATTAACAAAACTTGAAGATAGGTTTGCAATGTGTGATCACAAAAGGAAAGAGCTCTTAAAAATAACAAGGAAACAGGCAGTAACAATTAGAAGGCTAGAAGATGACAAGAGGATCTATAACTTAAGAATAAAAAATGTGAGTGAAAAAGCTGGGGTAAACACAAAGGAAATACAAAGGCTACTCACAGAAATAATTAAGGAAAACTTCCCAAGCAAAGGAAAAGGAAATGATATTCAGATGTATGAGGCATACAGAACTCCAGCCACCTACAACCAAAACAGAGCTACACCCAGACATATAATAATCAAGATCCAGAAATTTATCACAAGAACAGAATATTAAAAGCTGTCAGAGAAAAGAAACAGATCACCTACAAAGGAAAACCCATCAAAATCAAGACAGACTTCTCAACACAAACCATCAAATCAAGAAGAGGTTGGAGCAAAGTATTCCAATCCCTGAAAGAAAATAACCTCCAACCCAGTATGATGTACCCTGCAAAACTGTCTCTCAAAATTAATGGAGAAACAAGATGCTTCCATGACAAAGAGGAGCTACAGGAGTCTGTGACCACCAATCCAACCCTACAAAAAATAATGAAGGACATTCTAGAGAGAGAGAAAAAACACATCAGGATTTCAGGAACAGTGGCAGAGAAGCCTGGATGAATGGGGCAGACAGTGGAATGAAGAAAAATAAACAACCATTGGTAGAAAAATAGCATAGCAGAAATGAGGCAGAGAAGGTTGGCTAAAATCTCTAACATAGATGGCCTTGATACACTAACAAAAAGAAACAAAGGCAGCGTAGGTCAGGAGATAGGGTCCTCGAGATGCTCTGTATAGGAAATGTAATTAACCTGAAAGAGGGTTTATGGACCAAAAGTCAAATATGAGAAAACAATTCACTATGTGACAGGGAACCAGAGAGAAATAGGGGCAACTCGCCCTGCACCTACAGATTTGTGCAGTAGAGAACTATTCAGCTATAACAAAGAAAAACCTTCAGGCTTTTGTAGGTAAAGGAATACAACTTAAGATCAAGCCCAGTTCAGAACCACTTAGGTAAAAAGCAGGTTGCCCCCCCGTTCTAAAAACTAAAGGAGTTAGTGGGACCCAAAATGTACAATGCACCCTGTGAAAGGGAAAGGGGAGGAACTGTCTAAAAAAGGAAGGCAGAGGATATTGTTAATAGAGTATCAGGATTTAAAATCAACATTGTTCTCAGTACTCTGTTTAGTTTGACTATATTCTGTTACAGTCTGCCTACTGGTACTAGATTTGAGGGCACAGACAACTATCCCAAAAATAGCAGGCTATATTATGGTAAGCATCCTTAATTTCTTATTAACTTAATCTGAAGCCCTATATAACTTACACTGTTTTATTATGACTGATCTTATTTGAATCTGGTTTGTTAGATCGCTGTTTTGTCTTGACTGATTTTATTCGAATCTGTTATGATTGATGGTATCAGATCTGAGGGTATAGGTAACTACTCTGAAGATGACAAGATTCACTAGGATACCCACTCTGGTTTGACTATTACATGCTTTTGAAGTCTTACAATGTCTCCAATGTTTTGTTTTTATTAATATTGTTATGTACTGCTATCTTCAATTACACTATGCCTGATGATCAGACAATTCTATTGAAGATAACAAGAGAAATCATAGTAACCATTGTAGATCACCTTGGATTGTGGTTTTATATGACTTTTTCATTTCATGTTTTCCTAGGAATTTGTTTTGGTTTCTCTTACTTTGTTTTGTTTTTCACTCTAATACAGAATGAATAGATATACATGCAGAGGCTCATGCATTGTTGAACTTCTAAACAGTTTATGAGAACTGATTATATAATGCATGATGAAAGGAACAACTACTTTGAAGAGACCCTATGGTACCCAGTGCTGGTTCCGTAGCGTCACAATGTGAAATCCAGCAATACCATTATTCTTTATTTTAGCCTGTTTTGTTTTGTTTAATTTCAATGTACATGAAGGTGTGGACAGCTGTTTTAAAGAGAATGTGAGACACTATGACAGCCATTATAGACTTCCTTATTGTCTCGTCTTGAAGACCTAAAATGCCTTCATCATCCTCTTCAGATCACTTTTATACCATGTTGTTTTGTATGAATTCACTGTATGTGAAGATATGGACAACTATTTGGAAGAAAACAAGAGACAACATAACAGATAAAGGAAAAAAAGAAAGAAAGAAAATCAGTTTTTCCAGCACCATTTATTAAAGAAGCTATCTTTCTGCCAATTAACGTACTTGGCTTCTTTGTCAAAGATAAGGTGGCTGAGTATGTTAAGGGTTATTTTCATGAAGCAGCCGAGCTGCAACAGGTGAACTCCTTGGGGCTAGAGCAAAATCAGCCCAAGGAACATGAAATGCCAGAGGTAGATCATGTAAACAAGCAGCCAACTAGCTCAGATGCATATCAGCAGGTTCCAACCTCTCAGTGTACCCCATTAACTACAGCACAAATAGCTGTGAGAATGTTCTGTGTTCCGTGTTCTTAGCAAACACTTTCAACCCCATCAGGCACTACTCTCCTTTTTAACTTTGTGTAGATAAAGATGCTAGGTCTGGCGCTGTGTTGCCACCTCTCCATCAGAGGGCCTTGTCTCACCCAGTCCTAGTTTTCCTTTTCCTATGTGTCTTGTCTTGTCTTAATCTCCAATCACACAGGCCGGCCTCGCAGATAGCAGTTTCTGCATCTTCTGATCTGCTCCATTCATCCTTGGTTATTAATGAGATACACTGTTTTTTAAAATAAGTCTCTGAACTTTTGTGTATACTTCATACTTAAAGCAGATTTTAATCCACAATGGCCATACTGCAAGTGCTCAATAGCCACAAGACCCAGGGTCTTTCCATAATGGACAGAACAGCTATAGAGAAACATAAAGTAGTAGTACTTTAAACAGGCAGTAACCACATAAAAGACAAACAAACTTGTAATGAGACAAATAGAAGTATGAAGAGACTCAAAAGAGGTAACCTAATAGCCATGATTCCTCAGTCTTTACTAAGTTTCAAATATACTGCGATAGCACATGCGATACTGCAATAGCAGATATAATAATTTGCATGTTATTTGTTAAAAGTACAAATCCAAGTTTAAAACTAAAATAATTATCTTCAGAAGACATGTTACACAAAATGAGTCCAAACAAGTATTAGTCTGTTCTCTAAAAGATTGTAACCAGGCACGTAAGATGAAAGAAGAGTTACCAAAGGTTTCTTTTGCTTTGTTTTGTCTTTTTTTTTTTTTTGGTACCGGGGATCGAACTCATGACCTCGCGCTTGCCAGGCAGGCGCTTAATGTTTTGTCTTTTTGACACAGGGATTCACTATGCAGTTCAGGCTAGCCTGGAACTCACTTTGTAGCCCAACCTGGTCTTGAACTCACAGGGATCCTCCTGCTTCAGCCTCTCGATTGCTGGGATTATAGTCATGTGCCACCGTATTTGATCTCCATAAAGAAGTTTTTCGGCAATGAGACAACAATCTCTGAATGTTCGTGGCTTTCCCTTGTGCCTACCCAAGAATTCTGGCTTGTCCTGTTGAGTCCATTTGAAAGGACTGTCATGCCGATCCAATTGCTTTAGGGTTTGTAATATATATAGAGAGAAAGGAAAATAAGTATGTAGAATATAGAGAGTTAGGACAGGATGTGGAGTTTTACAGAGAAGTTCCACCTCATTCATCAGATAAGGCACCATGTAACTTCTAGAAATTTCTGCAAAGTCAAAATGTCCATGAGAAACAAATATTCCAGAATTATTTCATAAAGTGCTAAGAATAATGGGCTAAGTCTGTTTAAATTTTGGGTAGAGGGACTAATGGCAATATGTCTTTTACTAACAAATTACTTTTTAATTTAAAGATTCATCATATTTTTATCAAATCTCCTGCTGATTTGAGCCAATAGTTCAAAAATCTCAGTGACTGCAAATGAAATACCCTATACTAAGAGAGCATATAAATTTTTCTACCTCCCCTAAGCAAATTTGAAAAGACTAAAGCAACAACAAAAAAACCTACACTTTAAAAATCAGTCAAGTAAAGTCAATAAATACCATTTAAAAACTAAAATATTGTTTCTGGAAGAAGAAATAAAGTTAATCTCACTTATAATAGTTTATAGTTAACAATAAAGGAAATAACCATGAAATGACTCATGATTTTGTGCCCTTATTCAAGTGAACCCATGTATAGAAAGTTCTTCTATTACTGCCCTGTTTAACCTAGGAAACAATTACTTGTTCTTCAAAATGCAGTTCACAAGTCACTACCTATTATGGCTTATATCGAAATGTCACCTCAAAGCCTCATGTAGTCATAGATGTAGTTTTTTCAGAAGTGGCTGAATTTATAGTGTGTGATTACTAAATCAGTCCATTCATTGGTTTGGTACCACCCTAATCCTGGTAGTCTAGACAGTACATAAAGGGGCAGAAAGAAGCTGTCCAGATCACTTGTTAGTTCACTTGCTTGCTTTTGCATCTTCTGCCTGTCATTAACTGTTTCTCTTCTACAATACTGCTCTGCCTTGCCAACTTGCTTTGGAGCCAGCCAACTATGGACTGAAAGCTCTGCATACTGTGAGCCAAATAAACCTTTTCTCTCTTAACTTGTGGGAGTTGGGCCTTCGTCTCAGGAATGAGGAAAGTAACAAAGACACTACCCAATGAAGCCTTCCCAGACTCCTTCAAGCAAAGCATTAATTTCTCCATGGCCTGTTGTTTGTATTTCCACAATATTACCTCATATCACTATAAATTACCTGTTTATTTTTCTATTCCCTGTGCTGAACTCTGAGTTATTAGAAAGCAGAGATTATGAAATTCTTTTAATAGCCAGTCAGTATCTTGACTCTGTCAAAAGAATACTAGGTTATGTTATATAGTACAGTAAATTATTTAATCAACACTTCTGATACTGCTCAAAAAAACAAAACTGCCTCTACATTAAAGTTATAAACCAGAAACCTAAATAAGCTGAATCAAAGTAGAACTAGAGTCACCAACATAAAAATGAAAAGATGCTGTCAGATCAGGGAACTTCTAGGTATCAATTTCTAGTCTGTGAAAAACTGTAGGATCTTAATGCTGGGTTCTCAGTTTCTTCACCTATGCAAGTGATAGGCTGTTCATGAGGTCTGCAGACACCATGATTCTTTATTCTTCTCAAATAATCAGAAAACTTTCTTTTAAACATGAATCACGCACCTAGATATTTTATACCTCCACTCAAAAATAAACTTAAATACACAGAATTTAGAAGAATTAGCAAAGCCTATAAATAAAAAATTTGTACCTAAGCACCACATGACCACAACAATCAAAAGTACCAATGGTTAAAAAAATCAAAACAAAACAAACAAACAAAAAAGCCATGGCTTAGCTCAGCAACAGCACTAAGTGCCTGTCCTACAAGGGCGAGGTTGTGAGTTCAATCCTCAGTATCAAAAAAAAAAAAAAAAACCCCTAGGAAAAAAAAGCTTATGAGGTACCATAAAATGCCAGAAACTATGTTAACTACTCAAGCCAATAAGGTGAGTAACATTCAAAATCTTTAAGGAAATGTGACCAATAATTAAATGTGACAATTAAAACAGAGGGTATACAATCTGAGATATGTACATAATGTTATATAAGAGCACAGGATGGGAAAACTATAGAGTGATATAAGGGAAGGTGTCAGAGATAAGGGTTAAGTCTTGAAATAGTAGTAGTAATTTTTACAGACACAAAGTGAAAGAATATGACAACTGAAAGATGTAATTTTTTTTTTTTTTGAGACAGGGTTTCACTATGCAGTTCAGGCTGGTCTTGAACTCACTTTGTAGCTCAGGCTATCCTACAACTCACAGCAATCCTCTTGCCTCCGCCTCTTGAGAGCTGGGATTACAGGTCTACACCGCCACGCCTGGCTTAAAATTATTTTAAGTAACACTCAATGTAACGTAACAGAAACATTCTTGTATTAACGCCTATCTCCTAAGATAAAAAATAATGTACTTAATTTGAAGGACTGTGAAAGGGTATCAAGTTCTAAAGAATTAGTGAAAAGTGAAATAATTCTGACATTTTAGAAAAAATATTTATATATTTAAAGGTAAAAACACTTCTTTAAGGTAGTAGTCCTCACTTTACATGGAAAGACAAAGTTGTTTTTGTTTTTCACTTAAGATTATACTTTCTAGATCAAGATGACTAAATGAGATTAATTCATGTTATATGTTAGCACAGTGGCTAACAATAAGGAAAATACACATAGTTTGCTAAAAGATATTAGCAAAAGTAATAGTATATTTTAAATAGTAACAAACTTGAAAATAAGAGATTCGGTTTTAAGTGTCATCTCTACAATTAAGCGGCTTTGCAACCTCGGACAATCCCTGTAACCTCAACCATACTTTACTCATTATATTTGAGTAAATACTTCAAATGGGTTAGGAAAGGATATTAAAAACAATGTATGAATCCAAGTCCAATTTATAAATCTTAATTCCCTTTACAAATGTGAAAAAAGTAATAAATAGCAGTAGAAATATTTATATGTCTTTAAATCAACTGCAAGGTACCTCTCTCAGTAGATGAATGTATTTACTAAGGGGAGATACATCTAAACATTGACACTTTCATACAATTTTCTATTAATATCTGCTCTACTTCAATAAACTGAGAAGTATTCACAATTACTGGAAATCACATTACCCTGGCCCTCATATAATTCCTTCTATAACTCATCCATTTTATTCAAGCAAATATGGTATATGTGGTTGTTCATACAATTATCTATTATATATAATATATAAAAAAATCATCAAACCATTTTCCATGTAACAATGCATACTATTATTCTAGGTACAAATGCTTCATAAAAATTCATATTTTATCTAATAAAAAGGTATAAAATGCAAAGCCAGATACCTGTATAATACTATATACCCAATTTTTTCCTGAAAACTCAAAAACAAATAGCTTACCGTATAGTTCTTGCTAAATTACTTTTGTTTACAAATTCATCCAGTTGTCCTGCATTCACTTATATATTCTCTCTGAACAGTTTGTCTTGAGTCCTCTATGAGAAGTATCTCCTAACCACAGAATCAACTCACTGAGGCTGGCTTCTCCTTCCAATGTCATTTCCTCACACAATGCTGCCTTTGGAATAATTTCCAAGTAGCTACATTTTATTTAATAATAATAAAGAGCCAGGCTTTTGAATCTGAACACTTGAGTTCCAGCTCTAATCAATACACAGATAATCTTAACAATTCCTGTAGCCAAAGTTTCTGAACTTATTTGTACAGAAATACTGGTTTCTACTTAAAGGGGGGGGGGGGAAATTCTGAGGATTAGATTATGCAGTTCATTTCAAAAGTGCACTGAAAATACTTAATAGCCATTAAAATATAAGCTAATATTATTTTCTGAAACAAACTGATCTTCAATTTTCTAAACTGTGCCATAGGTTTGTAACCCAAGTAGTATTCTAAATATTTAAACAAATACTCCCAGAGGGAGGTATTATTTGTCTAGGATCACCATTCATGTCCTTTTACATCGATACATGAGATTCAGTCATGTAAGGAAAGAAAAGATGTAGTGAGTTCCAGAGGAACAAAAGAACTTACGTTATCTCATGTCTACTCCGTGCCCAGTTTTCCACCCTGCTCAAAATAGGAAATTAGGAAAAACTGTCCCCAAGCACTATTAAAGACTCAGGATTCACAATCTTTCATACTTTACTGGAAAAATATGACCATGAGTAAGATACTCAACCCCATCTAAAATAGGACAGCTCCATTTCAGTTACATTATTATTTGTTACTATGATCAGACAATCCACAAGACTAAGACACAGATAAAAATCACAATCATAAGTCATAAAGCTATCTATGTATTATTTTTAAATATTAATGTATTTAATCTGATAACAACCTTATGACATACCTATCCCATTTTAAACATAAGGAAACTGAAGACACTGAAAATCTTAATTGCTGGATGCAATATAGATTTAATTTAACTTTTTTCTACTATTGAACATTTAGGTTGTTAATTATTTTATATCAGAAAACTAATTTAACTCTCATACTGGTCCACTAGCAGTTTTTTTCTAGCTTAGAGAACTATAGATTAATGACAGAAATCTCTTTACACACCAGTTCTTGATACACATTGCTAAAATGTCACTCAGAATAGCTCTAACAATTTACCTAACAACAGGATTTAAGATTATTTTAGCGTTCTCTATGAAACAATAGTCATTTCTTTTTACTTACTTCATCATCATGCTATTACCTTATGTTCTGTTAGTGATAGTGAATATGTGGTAATTAACCATATATATTTCTTTTTTCTTGAAATGCATCAAGTCCTTTGACAAGTTAACATTTATGACTTGCTCAGTAATACTTAATTCCTAAGAGTTATTTTAATTTAGAATATTAATGATCTTTAGGGTAAAATGGAATAGAAATAATAAACTATCTTGGGCAAAACAGGAAATGTACAAGCTTAATCCACTGAATGTCTGATAATATAACTGATTTGAGGGGTCCCAAAGGTGCCATTAGCCATACATCTCTTGGTTCTACATACTTCTCTAGTAAATCCAGTCTCAAGCAGGTGCTGTCTTTATTGTGGTAAACTGCCAGTCAACTCTAGACTTACATTCTAATACTGATAACAATCTCAGCTGAAATCACCTTCTTCTTTCTGCAGCAAAATAAAAATAGTTTCTCAGCTGTCCAGAAAGTACAGGTAGATTTTATTACCAACAGGTTGAATTAGCAACCAAAACTGCATATCTTGCCATGATACAATATGCCAATTTAAGTTTCAACTTTCAAGTATCAGTCAAAACAGGTCTTCCCAGGACTCTATTCCCTTAACCCTCAGCATTAAGCATCTTCCTTTAGCAACCTGAAACAATAAACTGAGTGAGGAGGCACAGCTCTTCTATCCCTTGTTTCCTGGCTGCATCCCAGTTAAAGCACTTTACAAATGGACTGTTACCTAGACTGAAAGCTAGGCATAAACTGCATGAGGTTCTTAGGATAAGCGTATAAAGTAGAACTTTACCTAATTTAAACCCCTGTTTTTCCTCTTTCTAACTTTAACAAGGAATAAAAAAATAAAATAGGCTTCCCAACCTGCAAAGATCTTAACATTCTGATTCTCTTCTTAGATGGCAGCCACAGGCAGAGGGAGATTCTCTTACTTAAAAAGACTAAATTTTCTTTCTCTCTGCTTTCAAACATGTTAGCTTGGACCAAAGTTAATTGCTCTTATAAGACATTATCAAAAGCCCCAAGAAGTGACCAAAAGATTCTACCATCTCTAAAATTCCAGCATATGTAATTTCACAGACACAATCACCACAGTGATAAATTAAATGCTTGTTCTGTAATTCCTGAAAAAGAACTGCTAGGAGACTGCAAAGTACTCAATGCCCTGTATTCCATTTCAAAGGTAAAGGTCGGTTTTTACAACGTCTACCTTCCAGAAACTAATTCTGCTTTAGTTGGAGTCTTTCCATTTACAAGTAACAAAACCCAACTTCAACTGATCTGAAATGTAACAATAATGATGTATTTTAAAAGTGAACATTTAATGATTAGAAGACATTCACTATGAGTACACACTCTAGGAACTCCAACAGAATTAAGAAACCATTGCTCTCTCTTAGCTTCACCCTTGGTCAAATTGAAAGTCAGGCACTACAGTCACAGACTCTCCAACAGGAGTTCCAGCACAATTCCTGAAACTGACTCTGTGACTCCTTAATGTTCATCCCTGAACAATCACTGATTCTGACCACTGTGAAGGCAAGCAGACACTGGGAACAACCACGTATAGCAGCTAAATTAAGCATGGGGGATGAATGGTCCATCAAAGAAAAACTGAGGCATCATTTCAAAAAGGGAAATTTATGCTAACCTGACAAAAGAGCTACCCACTGTTCTTGGTAATGACAAGTGCCAACAATTTTTTTTAAACTTCTATTCAAGTATGTTTTCTTCATTAATACATGATCTTTGTTATGTGCTTACATTTATTATCCATTTGGCTTTAATGAAAGTTTTTATTAAATTCTCACTTATCCCCAGGTATCAGTTAAAAATAACATTTATATATGAAGTAACACACATACATATACATATGTGCATATATATATATATATATACACGTAATGTATTTAACACACATTTCTCTTTTTAGGAATAAACAATATATTGAATTTACATTAGTCTAATTTAGTATCCAGGATCTGGACCACACCATTAAACATAATTTCAAAAACAGGTCCTGAATATTACTGCCTAACAATGGTTTCCTGCATATTCAAAGTGCATATAATTCACCCAAGACCCAGAAATTAAAATAAATGAATACATACATAAAAAATCAGCTCCTAACCTCATGGACTTCACAGTCTAAGAGGGAAAACACACATAAATAAAAATAATACTACATGGTGATGAGCCAAGAATTAACTTACAATATGAAAAATATTTATTTAAAATTATTATAACTAGCCAGGCATGGTGGCACATGCTTGTAATCCCATTTGGAAAGCTGAGCCAGGACAACTGCTGCAAGTTAGAAGCCAGTCTGGGCTACACAGCAAGACCCTGTCTCAAAAATCTCAAAATCAATCAATGGATCAAATGCTCAATCAGTAAAATTAATAGAGTTTGATCATAGGCTATGGAATATTTGTTACATTAGTTACTAAATTAATATTTCTGTATAAAATATCAGAAATCCTTAAGATACTGAAATTTCCAGTATATACAAATTAATGTTAAATACTGAATACCAAGAATAAAATACACAAGTTAATATGAAAAGGTTTACGTGTCAACATAAATTCAAATGTAGACATTCCTTTTAATATACAAAAGCATGAGTTAATTAGTATTAAGGAATGCCATGAATCTACCTAAGATGGTAAGTAAATTGAATATATTTTAAAACTTTATTTTTTAAAATAAATTCAATTCAAATGGAAAACGTACCTTTTTTGAGACACTCAAAATATTACTAAAATAAAAATTATTCTGATTACCAACCATCAGATGAAAAGATTCTAAGAAAGAAGAGTCACTGTCACATTCAAGCACAAAAAACAACTTAAAATTTCCCTTTTGAGAAAAATGTTATAATCAACACATCAAAAGGTGAATAACTTGGTCCACAAAATTCCCTCAAAGTATCTCTTTTATATTTTCAATACAATAAATGGCATGCCAATTAGAATTAACAACAAAATTAAAATACTGTTCTCTATAACTAAAGAGACAATGATAGATCTCACAATAATTCATGAAAAAACACAAATTCATGAATTCAGTAATTCATGAAAAAATTCTACAAGTATATAATTAAAATCTGTAATTGTATTTACTGTTCTACAATGTAAGACAGCTATTCAAAAAGCCCTACTATGAATTTTCATTAAGAAAATATTAGGCTTCTATTTTATCTTTTTGAGAAATTTATATTTACATTACAATCTGTGATAAAAAGAAACTATTGTTATCAACAAAGATAACATATGACATTTATATAGCATCTCCCTGCATAAGAGAGAAACCATGCATAAACACATGTAAAGTGTATTTGCAAAGGAAGCAATACATTAAGTAAGGTGCCTGCTTTACAACAGAAAGTCAATCAACAAAATCTCTTTAATATAATTAACTTTCTTATAATGCTACATTAAATAATTCCTCTTAAAGCCAAAGGTTGATGAGCAGTTTAACAGTAGTGCTACAATGTAAAATCCTTGGAAACATACTCTCATTGCAATGGTATTTTAAAAATTAATTTACTCATTATTCTGATATTCTCAACATTTGAATGTTAAGAGTCAACTCTAATATCATTATACAAAATGCATGTATCTAAAATGAAGCCATTCATTTTATTTCTTAGTATATTGGTGATTTTTTTACCAAACTCCTACAATCCACTTGAGTAGCAGAAATGGATCTCTACCTTTGGCCAACAAAAGCCACAGTTGTATTGGAGAAATTCTGTATTTTACTGCATACTTAATCTTCGGTCTGCAAAACTTTTAACTTGGGAGGCAAGGCAAGTGCAAAACAACAATGAAAAATCATCAGTATAAACTTTATAATATATAGGAAGAAAAAATGAATAGAAAAACATTTTGATAAAGACTACAAACAAAGGTACTGTTGAAAGGAAAAAATCATTTTCAAGTTTCATTAGTTCCTTTCTTTTCTGTCATAAAAGTTACTGTAACAGAATTCATGATTACCACCTTATATTTTATGGAACACTTTAAGACTGAAAAAAGTCTCATTTTACAATTAATATTAGAAGCTTCCAACCTGTAACAAAGTCAATTAGGGTCCTAAATGAATTTTATTAATTTTGTTAGTAAATAAGTAATTAGGTTATGTACTTTTTTGTAATGGCTAGTATTTCCAACACATTTTTGAGAAGCAGCTTAAATTTTCACATGACATTTTCATCATGAGTGTTTTGTAAGAATAAAGCCCTAAACCTGTAATCAAGAAATGTTATACTTCAAATGACTTTTATTCTAAAATCATTATAATTAATAATTTAATATAAATAGTTCCTTCTGTTATTACCTCAAAACATTTCCATTTAAAAATTGATAGAATAAATATTTTCAAAGAAATTTTAAACCTAGCTTTTTATTCCAAAAATTAATGTAAGTACAAGGTCTTAAATGGATTGTGGGATGTATTATTTCAGTAGTACCACATTTTCAAGAATTTTAAGCTTAATAGTAAAGATAGTACCTAAAACGATACTTGCATACTTCATGGTAGAAATTCATTGCACTGAAATGTGAAATTTGCTTTTACCTGAAGAGAAATATTTTATTTCCATCCATAATCTACATCTAAAGAACCCGATCTGTTAAGAATTCACCCAGCATACACTGCAGAGTGCAAACTGGTTACACACTCCAATCAGTTCCCAGCTTTTGAAAGCTGGACTGCCTCTATCAGGTTAAAATGCACTAAGTAAGTATACAAATTCTTTTATCACATCATCTAAAGTAAAAATGGTATTGATTAGAGAAAAACTGGGAAAACAAAAGATGTTCCTTTAAATACACAGAAGTACAGCACCAGCTACTTATACTAACTTAAATTTTAAAATTTCATATCTCTTCTTTTAAAAAGAAACAAGGACTAGCTCTGACTTTCTATTTTCAGCTAGTTAAAACAAAAACTCCCTAGAAAATCTGTGTCTCTATTAATGTTTCAAAAATAATTGTGTAAGGGAGTGACATTCTCTCAAACTTACACTGACTTTTTCATGTTGATTTATTTGAAGGGTAACAAAAGTAGAAAGATATTTTGTATTTAAACACCAATAAACATAAAGGACAGATAATCTTTGATTAAACACACAAGTAAAAAGAAAAAAAAAACTTTTCTGTGAATCTGAGAAGTTTATAAACCATAGATATTCTCTAAGCCCTGTCTCTGGGCACCACTGCCACAGCTGCTGCTTTCAGTTTTCCAACAGATCAAATAAAAATAATTGCTTATCAGAAAAATCTGGCTGCACAGGTATGATAAAGCCCCTGGCAAGTATATTTTTATACTCCACACCAAATACAATAGTCAACTGATTGCTCCTGATTTACACCTCGCCTTCCAAATCCCAACCTTACAGTATGTCAAACCCTAAATATTGCAGAGGAAACGATTTAAAAAGCTTTGCTGCTTTGCTGCCAGGAGAAAAAATACATTTACATAGCACTAAAAATGAACTACTCTTAATTATGCTCTATTTATGATTCTTCTCTCCTTATTTCTTCTCCCTTTCTTCCTGTCATCTTGAACGCTTTTAAGCCTCTGTAGATAGCGCAAACCATTAAGTCATACACAGTTCTGCAGTAACTCTTTATCATGAAAGAAACTAAAACCTTTGGCTGCGTTTAACATCCTTCCTAAAGTAGTCTTTATCCACACTCCAAAAGGCAACCATAGAAACCAACCTGTATGATTTGATGCCCTTACACTTTAACACTTTGTATGCACATACACAAAAATGACTAAGAGATAAGCATATTCAGGGCAGTATTACAAAGGAGGGAAGGCTGCCTAAAAGATGAGGGCGGGGGTGGGTACTGGCACAACCCTCTCCATCACAGCCTCAGACTATAAAGACAGATGCAAAACTGCATCAATTTCCTCCTCCCTCGAAAACATCACACCCCAGCTGCTTAAGTTGGAGCTAATGCGCTTCTGACATTTCAGGAGCACAAGGGAATTTAGGCTCCAGGGGCACGACTGTCATCATCGGAGAGCAACACCAAGCACGGACGATTAGGAGTGTGGGAGAAAACCTCCTGAGAACGCGAGGTCTCCTTTAGACTCTAAAGTCGACCCAAAACCTTCCTGGCAGGACCGATTTACTCAGTCAGGAGAAGTGATAAGAAGCCTTGTTAAGTTGGGCACTGCGCTCAGGTGGCAAGAGGGAACTAGAGGAGACGAGGGAGGTGGCGCGTGGCTTCGGCAGGCGCGGGCAGGTCACCCGCTGGGCAACCCCGGCCCAACGGGCTGTGCTCCCGGGACGCGCGCCGCGTGTGACCCGGGTGGAGGAGCGGGGGCAAGGATATGAGGGCTGGGGAGGCAGAGGGAGTGCACCCCTTTTCCCTTACCAGGTTGAGCACCGTCTCCACGATGTCCCTGTTGCTGACCTCTCCGACTTGTATGAGTCCAATCAACACTGCGAATTTCATCCGGATGTTGCGGATCGGCACCGAAGGGTTAATCATCCCCGCGGGGAGCACCACTGAGCTAGAGCCGGACGCCCCCCTCAGCTCCCCCATCCCGCCGCCTCCGCTGCTCGCGCCGCTGGCCCCGCCGCCTCCGCCTCCGGCCCCGACGGCGAGGAGCCCCACTGGCACAGGCACGGGCTGAGGCTCGAGCCCCGGGCCCGGGCCCGGCTTCTCGCTCGCCATTGGGCCCTCTCCTGAGGAGAAGGGAAGAGCCGCGGCGCCGCCGCCTCAGCGGGAACCGTTACACCTGCCTCGGCCCCCGCCCCCCGGCCGGCGCCTGGGAGCCCCAGCATCCACCAGCGCCGCGGCGCCGGCCCGCTCCCCGCCTGCCTGCGCCTCCACCCGGCCCGCGCCGGCGCCCTCCCCGGCCGAGGCGGCGGGGATTCGCAAGCTCGTGCCCCGCTCTGGCGGCGCCGCTAACCGCTGCCCGGCGAGCGCCCGTGCCGCCCAGAGGCTGCGCCGCCACCGCTGCCTCCGCTCCCTCCCCCTCCCGGTCGTCCGGCCCGGCCCGCCCCCCGCGGAGATGCTGCTGCCGCCGCTCGGAAAAGCCCTGGGGTGCGAGCTGCTGGCCGCGGCGCGGGACAGTGCCGGCGCTCAGGTTGTGGCCGACGTTATGGACGCTGCCGCCGCCGCCGCTATGGGCACCACTGTTGTTGTGAAGCCCCGACGCCGCCGCTCACTCCGCCATGTTGCCGCCCCCTGCCTGCGGTAGCGGCCACTGCGCCTGCGCAGAGGCTCGGGGGGCGGAGCCCTCGCTGCACACCCCCCCCACCGCTGGCGCCCTGCCCTCCTTCTCCTTCCACCCACCCGCCCCGGCACCCCTTGTCCCTCCCCCCGACCAGAACGGAGAGACAGGTGAGCAGGTGTATGGGGACTGCTGCCAGACACTGGGGCAAGCTGGCAGAGGCGGGCGGATGGTGGCTTCCTTGCGGTGTTCCCTTGAGGGTGGATTCTCCCTGTGGGGAAGGACACAGTGTGCGTGTCTCGCCTTCGCTGCCACCTCCTCCTTCCCTCTACTGTGTATGCTTTTGCCAGGAGGAGGTTCGTCATCTTCGTGGTTGCATCCAGTGCCGCTACTGCCAGGGCCACGTGCCTTGTAAGGTAGGGGAGTGGCAGAGAACCTCTTCCTGCCCCTCTTTACTGGTGCAGACAGTCCTGTCCGCCTGCCCTGCCTGGAATTTCCCAAAGGAGAAGTGGCTGGCAAAGCAGAAAAACGCACCAGGAGGGACGATTTTGCACGGCCTGGGGAAGGATTCAGATGGAGGATAACGGGTCTTTTTCCACAGCCATGAAAGAGGCTGACACCTGCTCACACAGGCGCGACTTAAAATAGAACTTGTCAAACAGTGATCCTCTCTGGAAAGGGCTCGGAACAGCAAACAGCTCTTAAACTCGTCTCCCAGACTAAAAAGCGGCTCTTTGTGACGTTGTGCGGTAACTAGGTGGGAGCAATCCTTTAAAAATCCCCAACGATCTTCAGGTATGATACCAATTAATGATGCCTCCCTTTTTTCATAGGTGCGGTTTGCAGGGTTTTTGAAATTATTAAAAATAAGAGTGATTCTCACAACCAGCTTTCATCCTTAAGAAAAGTAGATTTTGAGCTCTATAGTGATACGCAAGAACAAAAAAACCTTTTAAATTTTTAAATTAACATGTTATCAGTAATCTTACTGCTGGTATTGAATTAAAACTAAATAAGCATGACTGCTAGTTTCTTTCCCAAAACGAAGGATATAATTTTCTTTTTCTTTTCAATAAACATATATTACAAGACACCAGAAATACTAGGTATCTCAATGTAAGGTTAGATCATTTTCATTGCCCTCTCAAAACAAAACAAAACAAAAAACTCAAAATATAAATACATTATAATCTGGTTTCTTGTTATTTGTGTTTAAATGGACTTGTTAGTCAAGTTAATTCCCAAGATACAGGTACAGGAAAAATTCTAAAATATTACAGGTTGTAACAAAAGTTCCTTAAAACAAGTGCTTAGAATTCATTCTTTGTTGTATCTTTTTGTTTAAATTTGTGCTGAAGTAGTTAAGAAAATAATTCTTTGAAATTGGTATATCTATTTAAATTAAGTAGCAATGGAATTACAAAATTCTGGTATGATTGAAACTGTATGGGAAATTTTCAAAACATGTATCTTTGTGTGATTTAAGATACACTACAATTGAAAAACTATGACATTTATAGCTGTCTACAGCATTTTGTCTTTCCCAGGTGAATATTAATCTACTTCTGTGATAACTATGACATATTTCACTGCAATTTAAAAACACTTTTTCAATACATAAACTTTTTCAATACATAAATACAGACTGAAAGGTCATCATACCATAGATTTTATCCCACCATGAATATATAAACATATAGATAGATATAGATAGCATCAGGTTTTACCTCTTGTTATTTTTAGATTTCTTACATGACCTTTTGTACAAAAGTAACACCTGAATTTGTTTTCATTATGAATAAATAGTTTACCAACATTTTAACATTTCTTTTTCAGTGTTCACTGTTTTGTTTTTTAAGCAATATGTGTGTGCCTTTTGGTTTTGTTTTACTTGTTCATTCATTTTTCTTCAGTAGAGACGAGTAAGTAAAAAGGATATCACTATTTCAAAGTAGGAAAAATCTACTTCTTTTGCATACTTAACCCAATTGTAGAGATTTCTAGAAGAACCTACCAATTAAAATATTGTCCAGTAGACTTTCAGCTCCTCACAGGCAGTTTCACGCTGTGAAAACCGTACGGAGCTTTGAGTCATATACATAGCTTACTACCTGTGCATTCTACTCAAGCCATTTGAACTTCACTATCCTTTCTTAAAGAGAGAGGATGTCTAACTCAGGGAGGTAAGAATTTAGTGAAATAATTTTTATTCAGCAGCTAGAATACACTAAAATGTGTTTTTTGTATCCTTAGTAGACAGGTACAATATACTTGTCAAGTGATGTATAAACACATGTAAGACCATTTATAAGCATATACAAGTCTATAAGTTCAGTTGTGTGTTATCAATATTATCTCTAAAAGCATAAAGTTTAGAGAAGCCAGCAAGTCTATTTCCTTTGCACCTGCAAAGGCTATTTCCCCACAAATATATATATATATATATATATATATATATATATATATATACACACACATATATGTAGCAGTACATTCAGAATATTTTAAAATAGAAACTCCATAATAATAGAAACTTCCTAATATGTTAATTTGCAGATCTCCAGTGTAAAAACATGCCATGTGGTAAATGTTAATTTTTTGTACAATTTTACCTTACTCAGACTTTACTCAGACTTCCAAAGAGCAACCCTTCATACATCAGAAGCCCGTGAATCTTGAGTTTCACCAGGCAGTACTGCACAGCAGTACTGTGCTCCAGCAGTGGAACACGTGCTCCAGATTCAACAGAACCTGGGTTGCTCCACCACCCACTTCTATGTGACATCTTGAGCAAATGACAGCTTCAAGTTTCAATTTATCCAAGCCAATGTAGATATGATCATACAGTCTCCTAAGACTGAAGCCCCTAACACTGTACACTTAAGGGACTGACCATGTAGCAGCTGTCTAACAATGTTTCCCTCCGCTGGCTGTGGGAAAAGACCACATTGTAATAGTTTTTGTGTTTTCAGAACCTAAAATGCCTGACTTAGGATTTACATTTAAACATGTTAAAATAAGTAGATGAAAACAGTAATTCAAAGTAAAAATCTTGCTATTCCTTTCACCTGTTCTTTAAAAAACAGAATTTTCTCTTTCCTCACTTCAAATTCTGTGTGGGTTGAAACCAGTATAAAATAGAGGACCTCTTACCTCAAACTCAGCCTTTCGAAATATAACTTCTGTTGAGCAACCACAACTCAAATTAAATTGGTTTGGTTTGGGGTTTTCAGCAGCAGGGCACTAATGATTCATGTAATATAATAATTCATGTTTGGCATGTAGTAGGTTTTCAGATAATTTGGAATCTATTCTTTTGTAGTGAAATTATTATAAAACTGTTTTGTGTCTGGGCATGTTGCTATTCAACAATAGCCTATCTCCAAAAATTAAATGTATATTTAAATATAGATTTCGAGCTACAATGTACAGAACTGTGTATATATTTTATTTATATTTAGTTTATATTTAAATTTCATCTGCTACACATTTCTTAGTCCTAGATATATTGTCCAAATTATTTATTGACCTATTCTTCTTATCTTCAAATTTGAAAATATTTCTTCCACATTTTCATCCAAATGTTTGACTGAACAGGATAAAAAACAACTCAGGAGTCATTAGTAGGAATCAATTCACATTTTTCAAGCTGTATGTGCTAAATCATCACAGAGTCATGAAACTGATTTAGTAAACTACAACCAACTTTTAAGAACACAAAGAATGGGAAGTATTAAAATTTACTCATTTTATAAGGATAGTTACTTTTATGAAACTTTTAAAAATTATATATATAATACCTATATATAGAGAGAATATATGTGCATGTTTACCAGATAATGATATAAAATTCTTACTGCAAGTTTAGTCAAAAATATGAAAATTGTTGATTTAAATTTTTATAAGCACTTGTTTAATATTTCAGCTACTAATCAGCTGTTATAGTATGCTATTATCTAGCCCATATGGTATTTTTCTAACCTATCCAAAAGAGATTTTGAAAACTAGCCAACTAAAGTCTGGATATAATCTACTTTTATACATGAAAATATTAAGCAAAAGTATAAAATGTGAATTATTAACTTGTCTGGTGATACTAAGCAACTTCTACCAGATTTTCAAAAATTTACCTCTCTGTGTCTTTAGAATTTCAATCTTCTGCCTTTTCTGCTTCTCTATGGCTCCTCAAAGACCACTGAGAGTTGTTCACTGGTCTAGCTTTAGGATGTTTTCTGAAACGGTTGATACAATTTTTCCTGCCTTGGAGACAAGAAGTCATTTAAACTAGACAGGTGCCTATTTAGAATTCTTTCATCAAACTTTAATTTCCATTTCTTTCAGTTGTGAACAAACTTACCTTTATTGTTCCAGTATTTTTTTCTTTTAACCAGAGAATACAGGCACTAAACAGAAATTCAATGTTACCCAAATGGCCCATTTCTGAAAAGGCTAAAATGTTGATGTTTAACAACCAACAAATATTTGGGTACTTACTGTGGGAAGAAAAAAAAAGCCTAACTGAAATGAATGATTCTGAATTTTCCATTTAGAAAATTATTGTCTTGCCAGGCAAGGTGACGCATACCTGTAATCCCAGAACTGGAGAGACTGAGGAAAGAAGATTACCCTGAGTTCAACAGCACCCTAGGGTACATGGTGAGGCCAGCCTGAACTACACAGCAAAACCCTGTCTCAAAAACAATTGTCTTCATAGAGAAAGTTAATCAATAAATCAGTACATGAAAAATGTGAAGTGAATGGTATAAAATGATGTCCTCTGTAATTTCAAAAGAATGAGAGTATGCAAGCACTGTAATGTGCATGTACCTCAAATACCACGATTCTACACACAAATGCACCACATGCACATACTTATTCACCAATAAATGAGAATTACTTCTGCCCATTATTTCTGACAATGTGTGTAGCTTGCATTCTCTTCTTTTATTCTCACTGCCATCATTCTGATTTACATGCTAAAAACGTCATAGGTGGTCTCAATGTCTCCACACACTCTTCTCCGGTCCATTGTCACATTATAATCTTCCTAAAGATCCACCTATTAGTGGCCCAAAACTTACTTTATTAATGATGGTAGTTTATACATACATACAGCTTTTCGTTGTTTTAAGTGTTCTGTTTTGTTTGCCTAAGGACAACAACATCAAAAAGTTGAGTGTTCTTATCTTGATGCCAAAGTCCTTGCTATATATTTTGGCTTTCTTTCAAGTTTTACCTCATTCTGTTCCTAACAGAAACCTATACACCCTATACCAGTTGCTCTTAACTTTTGTGAATGTGCATAGTGTGCATAATCCCTCATGTAATTTAAATATTTTAAAATTTAAATTATTTGTACTTTTAAAAAATTACATACCTACATATATTTGAAGCATACACATTCTTGTGTGTTGAATTGCTGTGTTGGCTGACTGCAAACTAGAAATGTGGCAGACCACAGTGGCAAAGGAAAACTCCCTACTGCAGGGCAACCAGAAGTAGACAGCAGAGGAAAAACCTTAGAGGAAGGAGCCAGAGATCAGATATAATTCCCATAGTTATGCTTCCATGGACCACCCAGACACATGCAAAAGTGTGCTTTCCTGCTCTTGTAAGGGTCTCTTAACAAGTTAACAGTTAAGATTAACTGTCACAAATACAACAAATTAGTTGTTTCTTGCCAACTTGCCAAGAAAAGTCATATGCCAATATATGTAGTCACCTATGTAACTTCTTCACTGAAAATCCATATGATCCCAACTATCAGTGGATAAAGTCTTAGATCACTGTCCTACTTTGGGACTTACATCAAGGCCATTATTTAATTTAAATCAAACTTACCAAATGAAAAATTATATGACCAGGAAAGGGTTATTTAAAATAACATAATCATCATATCTTTGTATGTTTTGGTGAGAGTGACCTCCCAAGAAATGATAACCTGATTTTATATCTCTATACCTATAAAAGTTCAGACCATTTCATTATCCTTTTTTTTCTTGGAAATTATCATAACTCTGCATAAAAATCACATGACATGAATTGTTTCTAATTATACATAGATTAACCTGAATTTAATAGTCATATTAATATACCATTTCTTATACTTTTCTGGCAAAAACTTATGTATCTTACTAGCCAGTAATCTCCAAGTTCTCATTGAAAGATTTTATCATTATTATTTTTATATACAAACTCTACATAGTTGGGGGAGAAAAAGTTCAAGTAAGAAATACCCAAGAATCCTTTAGAATAATTGATCATCTCATGATTAGAATTTCTGTAAGCAGGAGAGAGTATCTTTAACAAATTCTAGCTCAACTGAAAAGCAATGCACAGAGTCAATCAAAACTTAGAACTGATGCGTAAAGCTTTGGATTACAGCCTCTCTTTGGTGCCAGCAGCCATGAATTAACTAGTGAAAGAATGGCTTGAAACAAACATTGATCAATTAGCTGGTGATACATGAGAAATTTGAGGCTTATACTTAGATGTCCCAAATCTATACTATGTTTCTTTCCACTTAATGGGCAGAAGGGCCCAGATCAGAAGAGAAAGAAAAAAGGAAAGAACAGTTCATGACCTGTGCTTTTTACTTGAGAATTTAATCATATGTATTTTGAGCTGTCCATTATATACAGCTTCCCTGTTGTTAATTTTAAAAAACGGAACTTAACACAGGCAATCATAAGGCTAAAGGAATTATTAAGGGACCAAAGTAATTAATCATTTTTAGTGTTTATTGCCCGTTAAATATCTATGAATGTCTATACAAAATGTCTAGTTGATCTAATCTTGGGAGAAGTAAATGAAATGTCATGTGTTGGCCATAATTTTTTCACTAGTTTCTTTGTTTATATTAAAACAAGCTCCACCAGATTTCTTCTGCAGTGACAAGGACACATAACAGCAAATTTCAAGCTACTTGCTTAGTGAACCATAGTAAATGGTAGCTACATGGTCTATTCTCACTGTTCATACCCCAGTGTTGCCATTCAGAAAAACAGCAGAGAAGTCACATGTTATAAAATAAAAGTTTCTCCAAGACATTTCACTTTTTTTGTTGTCTCCATGATAATCTCTAAGAATCTTTTAAAGTATGATATACTAGCTAAAAAGAATAGGTCTGAAATTAGGCTGAGCCTAGCCTGGTAACACAGGCCTCTAATATGAGCATTTGAGAGGATGAGGAAGGAGGATCACAAGTTCAAGTCTTTCCAGGGCAATTTGGTGATTTAGTGTGACCCTGTCTAAAAATTAGGAAAACATGTGGGGGTGGCTGGGCTTGTAGCTTAATGGGGATAACCTGGGAAGTACCAAAAAAAAAAAAAAAAAAAAGGAAAAGAAATAGACTGAATTCAAATATTCAAATAACTCAAATTCAATCAAATACTGAAAAATTACCCTTGAGCCTATATTTCTACCAATGTAAAATATAATTAATTTATGCATACAACTCAGTGGGATTAAAGACATAAAACATATAAAGCTTTTAAAACAATAATAACTGCTTAATAGATGATAAAATTCATGTGGATTGACATAAAAACAGACCTTTGTGCAGTTTTTTGAGTTTTCACATTACACTGATTACCACTTAATGTTATCCATGTAGATTTCTGTTCTTCAGAGGATTTTGTCTTAGCCCTTTATTCACCCAACATTTGTTTATTTGACAATAGTCTTAATGAATTTCATTTCTAACTCAAATGTTTTTATTTCTTCTGAGTACATTAAACTCAATCAGCAATGTAACTTTGTATTTTTCTGGTATTGGGGAAAGAAAACTTCACAAATTAAATGTTTTCCTTGTGACTTTATAAAATGAAAAATTAAATGAGTAAGAAGATTATGACAAAATAGTCCTTTATAGTTGACCCACAGAAACAGTCTGCCAAAATGTCTTTGATAATCGAAACCAGACTCTTTTTTTCCTATTTTTTCAGTATCTGACTTTTTCCTCTGCTTTTCATTCTCATTAAAATAGTTCATTACTTCTTTATTTGTAAACAAGTTTAATACTTTAAAGGATACCAAGATAAAAGGCTGTCCCCAATTTCCTTTTTTAAAAGGACAAGGGATTTCATGGGATTGACTTTGCTAAAATATTCTTAAATATATATGTTGAAGTTGAACATTAACTGTCATGAACCCAAAATATTATAGCATCATTCATATACCATATACTTCCTAGCCATGTAACCTCCATTTTTTAAATTTTGAGTTCCTAAGACTTTTCTACCTCTACTTTATCATTTTAATTCTTTGGAATTATCATACTCAGGAATATTTACAAATTTTAAAATGTCTTCTGTAGTCTTATTTCCTCTACTAAATCCTAAAGTTAAAACACCTAATATAAAATAATTGTGAGACATATATTAACTTTTTATAAATAAATAATATTGCTAACTATTTTTAAAGCTAACTATACAGATGTGGTCTCAGCACTCTAGAATTGTACAAGAAGAGTCTATCTAAAATTTAAGTAAAATGCCAAAAGAAAAGTAACCACACATAACAGAACAGAGTTAAGAGCAGAGTTGCAACTGTATTTAAAGTGTAACAATTGTAAAAATAAAGTAGCCAAGGTAATTGAAAGATGTTTGGGTTGATGACCCTTCCAGTTTTGGAACCTTCCTTCAGTCAATAAGAATGAAGCTAAAATGAAATGTACTAATAGAATAGTGGATTAATATTTTACATAATAGCAACTCCATTATAGATTCATCATATATTATGGTAAAGAATATCAAGCAATGAAAACATGAAAAAGGGCAACTTGAAAGAGATTTTATCTATTTCCAACAGTGCATATTTATTGTTAAATGAATTCTGTATTTAAAAGGTTGTATATCATTTGAATGCTGTAACACATGTGGACCATTTGATAAGACTGGGAAAAATAAAGGAAGTTCAACTTAACCAAAGCTTTTAATGTAATATATTGAATTTGTGCATTTAATAAATAGTCTTCATTTACTAGAAACAAAATAGTTTTTTGAAATTCCTGAAAGACAACAAATACACAGATCTGTTGAGTGTATTCCATTAACTATAGATAGTTTCAAAGTAAATATACACCAGTGAATGAAGTCTGTGTTCATATGGAGCTTGCAGTATAATAAAGACATACACCATAAAATAGTAAAATTTGCATAAACATTATGATTTCAGAAGGTAAAAATTTTATTCACTTTTATTTTTATATTGCCATGGTTTCTATCAGTGGTTCCCAAGCCTCATGCAATTATGGACTCGACCAAATCTAGTGTTTGTGATTGGTTCATTGTCAAGCTTGGATTGGTGGTGTGAGTTCTAAACCCGCCTAGGGGTGGAGCCAGCAAACACATATAGGTGGCAAGAAGGTATGTTTCTCTTTCTTGCCAGTTCATGCTTTACAGTTTGCAGTGGACATGAACTGCACCCCGCCATGCCATCTTGCCACTTGGAGCCAGCTAAGTATGGCTAAGTATGGACTGAAACCTTCAAAATTGTAAGAAATAAACCTTTCCTTCTTTCATGTTGGGGGTCGGGTATTTTGTCTGAGCCACAAGAGTGAAAAGTAGCTAACATATATATGTATACATAAAATATAGTGTTTTTGGGTTTTGCTATGTGTTTTCCCCTCAATTGGCAACTACTTGAAGGCAGGTTTATAGCTTCTTTAAAAATAAACTTTTCACAATTATACTGTGCTTATTAATTGCTACATGGTCATTCTCAATAAATGTCTAAGGAGGAAAGAAAAGGTAGAAATTTTAACATCTCAATAACTCAACAATTTGATACAAATTACTTGCAGTAGAAGGCAATGTCAACAATTAAAGAACAAAGAATCATTAAATCACATCAATATTCACCTAAACGACTATTAAATTCCTTATACATGAATTTGCAGGAAAGTTTAAGTGTACAAAACTAGCATTCAGGGTATTGAGTCATCACTGTGTGGTTATTAACTGGATTGTTCAGCTTTTTAGGAGTCTCAATTTTCTTAACAATAAAATGGGAATGAACAGCCAATTTTATAGAATAGGGTTGCTACAAGTGAGTGAAATTGTGATCATGCTTTGAGAAGTGCAGTGTATTTATTACTGAGAAAGTAGTGACACTAATTCTGGCTGAGATTTGTAGTGAGGCAGTAATTCCCCAATATGGAAATGCAGACTGTAGTAAGTTGTGACTATAGGCTCAGAGCAGGAAATTGGTTTCAATAGTTTGAGAAGTTGTGGAGGGATGTTAGAGAAAGGACGTAGGCAGGTTTAAAGACCAGAGATAATGGTCAAGAGTCAATTGATAAGCAGTCAAATGGTATGATGAACCAAAGTTGGGACAAATATGAAAAAGAGAGTTGAAACCACCACCAATGCCCAGGAGCAGAGTAGCAAAGCAATACGAAGTTGGGCAAATGTTAAGAATCTGAAAATGCAAACAAAAAGATAAACATGAGGCCAAATTTGAGATCCTCAAAAAGTTGCAAGGCAATTTCACAGTTCTAGTGTATTTATAAAGTTCTTTTGGAAAAAGCTTCAATCCCTGAAGGACAGATGGAGCATGTGGCTGAGGTAAGGAAATGTAAGTGAAGCCAACAGACAGCTTTTCCCAAGAAGATTCTGGCAATAAATAGACAGTTTCTAGAAGATTCTTTCCTGTAACCCATTTCCTAGTGAGACAGGAAGATGAAACTTTGTAAAATCTCCAGAAAAATTTCCCTTAGGATTTGCAGTATGTTTTCATGATATTTTGAAATTACAGTGCTTTGAAAGTAAAACTAATGGTCACTCTTGTTTCTGTGGCCTAAGTTTATTAACTTAATGGATAAAGTTAGTTGATGGATAAATTGTACTTGAGTAATGAGTATGTGAATGCTTGATTAAACCCTCCTGTTAATAGGGACAAATTACTGTCATTAGGTAATTGTTTGCTTTCTGTCTCTAAATTGAAAACTATCAAATGCCACTAGCTAGTGATCCTCAGCCCAGACTCTTTAACATCCAGAGGCATACTAAGAAAATGTCCAACTGTAGTATCAAGTTGTTTTTTTCTTTTTTTTCCAGTATCAAATTGTTGTTGACCTCTTCTCCAAAAAACATTGTATCCCTCTCTCTGTTCTTGGAAATTATTATAGGATATTGAGTTAAGGATCATTTGGAAAAACCTGCTTGAGTATTTCCTGAACTTCAGCAAATCTACAATGCCTTCCTGGTAACTGGGTTTACAAGTTTCCCAGGTTTAGCACACTGCAGAAGATGTCGCCATAAAGACAGCTCCACTCATTAAAAATATGTTGGGTACTGGTGGCTTCAACAATTTTTTAAATTGATTACTGGCATATAAATAAATGACCAAATACAAAATCAACAGAATCCTAATTACTGCATTTCTAATGAAGAAATTGTGTTAATTTATGTATTTATCTTCTTGTTAATGGATTTTTCAAAATAACTAACTTTTCAATACCCTTATACTTTAAAACTTGAGATAAAGTAAATCCCAGTGCAAAAATTTGTAGTCATTCTTAATTTGGACAGACATTAATATTTTTTAGTATTTTCTGGAAGTTAATAATTTTGTAAGTTTACCATTCTAAAGATTTTGGTGTCTTTTTTACCCTCACTTAGATGCATATATCATATATTTTATATTTGGTCAATAATTCACTAATTGCTTTACTCTTTAAAACATGTAAAAACAAAATATAACAGTGTAAATTACAATGAAACATCATAACACAGGAATCCTATGTTTGGAAAGATAATTTTTAAAAAAGTAATCTTCATGCATTTTTTCATAATTTCAGTGAGCACTACTAAAGCTTGGAGATGTGTGAGTCTATTTTTCTCATACTCAGAAATGGTGGCTATGTTGAAGATTAACATATAAGACTAGAAATATTTAACTATAGTCATTTATTTTACACACATAATGGGTTCTGTGATGAAAAAAATTTAGATGTCTTTTTATTACATTGGCCTTACATGTAACAAGCATAACAGCAAGAAAAAAAGAAAAAATGGTTTAATGTTTCCTTTGTGCCTATACTATCACATTATAGTCATTCACATAAACCCAACAAGTTGAATTTAAGACAATTGGTGTTTACTGATCTGTTTGACTATGGCATTCACTGTTGTCCAGAAAGATTACTATCCCTGGTGCTGAAACCAGTGTGCAAAGTCTTGTGCTTGAAAAATGACACAGTTTCTCTAAGATACACTGTCATTGAAATAATGACTTGGGTAAATATTAATATCTTAAATGAAATAATAAACTTCATGTTAATATCTTCATATAAAACTATATGTATTCTCATTCTTGCTGTCTTTATTATTCAAAAACTTCGTAAGAGATAACAGTTCATAATAATTTTTAGTAAACAAGATATTGAGAAACTTGTAAATTTTCCACATCTCTGAGAACATATTATCAACACCCACATACTATACTGAATTCATGTTAACTAGTCTTTATTTAGATGTCAGAATTAAAGGATTTGTTTAAAAATAAATACTCCAATCTAATTCCCTAACTGCATCAAAGCACACTTGATTACCAGTGATTAGCTTTTATTTAGTACTTACAATGACTTAGAAATTATTGTGAAATTGATGTCCCCCAGGAGGATTGCTTTGTTGGTCCTGAGTTAGGGGCACACCCAGGAAATAGCTATGATTTTATATAGTCCCATAATTGAAGTACTTGACATGTTGTTCTCCTTGGATAGGTTAGTCCAGAGTAAGTAATGGCAATTGACACCATACAGTAGATGCAGTCCATGTGCATACACACAGAAAAAAATAAATGTTATAGATCTGGTGAGACTTTGTCTTGTTCTGACAGTGCCATTTGTATTTATGTGCCTGTGTAGAGTCTATGCTGAAATGTGCGGCATCTGTTCCTGCTTGATCCATATTCTTGATTAATAAAATAATAAACTTTTGTGTGTGTTCTCTTTTCATAATTTTGTACATTACCTGAAAATACTGTATATGTCTGTTTGTGGGTATATACAACATAAGTTTCCTGTAAATGGTATTAAACCATTCATGAGTTTTAAACAATAAAATTTTAATTTTATTTTCTGTAACAAAATTAACCATTAACCAGAAGTTTATTTTAAACTTCAAACTTCAAGCAAGGTTATCTGAACAACTCAAAAAAAATTGTACCTGTATTTTGTGACCAGATATGTTAATTCCATTTATTGCTTTAGCAGGGCGTCATTTTGCTATTTAATAACACTTATAAAGCCTGCTTCATTTCCTCTATACTCTCCCTGGCATTAGCACCACCAGTTCCTTCAATCTGTTTCTTCCCTCTGTCTTTTGACCATGTCCTGTTCATACTTCTTCCTAATTTTTGGCCCTGTCCTAGCTTCTCATCACAACTGAGTTCAATGCAGTTCAGTTCTGATCCTTGTGGGACCTTCCCTGTTATTGGAGTAATCACAGTCTCTTGACTCAGGTCTCACTTCTAATCTGTTCTTGACACTGACATCAGAGAAATATTTTTTACATGATGAACTGAAACTAATTATATAAAACACACACACATGACACTCTAAATCCTTCAGTGGAATTCCAATTATATAAGCAGTAATAAAAGAAGTACTTCCTGATCTGGCCTCAATCTTTCCATCTAAACCTGTCTCCTGCCACTATGCCCTTTGTACAGTTTATTTTAGTTATTTCAGAATAATACGTAATATTCATAGGGATTTTTGTAGGTTCCTTTCACTGTGTAAACTGTTTTACATACATCATTCAACCCTCAACAACTTTATTATTGGTACTGTTATTACCAGTATTATACAGAAAACAGGTTAAAAACTTGATGTTAAAGCTGAAAAATGTAGCAGATGAGATTTGAATGTGCACGGCCTGCCTCTAGAGTCTACAGTAATTTTCCTGTGCTAGTGTACTTGGAGTTTCATAAACACGACCTTTCTCACAAACCGGTCTGTGTTTCACATGCTCTTTGAATGGTCAGAAAAGCCTTTCACAACCTGACTTACCTGTGAGGCATCTGTCCATCCCACAAGTACTGGCTCCAGTTGTCCTTCCTTTGTGAGCATTCTTTTACTCCCTGGGTAGGACTAATGTTTTGGCACTCATGGCACCCTACCAAGTTTAGGGACCTCACTTAGTGTACTGAGTAGAGCACAAATGTGGTGAGACAGGCCTGACTTACCTTTATCTATTGCATATTGTTTTGTAACTAGTGGAAAGTCAATCTCTGTAAATTTTAGTTACATTTAGATTAATAGTACCTTTTTAAAGGAATTGTTGTTAGAATAAGATGATTGATTTTGTAAGATGTACCTGCCACAGTGATGAGAACATAATCATTAGTTCCTCACTACTCTCTCTCTGTGCAGCCCTTGTACCTGAGTGATAATTATTCTCCACACTGGCCTGTGATTCCCTTTTACTCTTTGGCTCTGTGGTGCTTAGTAGACCCTAAAGAAATGTGTGAAATGAAAGAGTGGGCAACTGAATGTTCATTACCTAGTGACACAATTGAGGAGATCTTCTGTTCATTTTATGGACAGAAATCATAATTAAGAAATAACAACTGGCACAGAATATAAACTCTGACCGTACTTTTACCCTTTCCTTATATAAGAACTAAAACTTTTTCTTTCTTCTTAAAAACTTGTAATGAAATTATTTCTAAAAATCTCAAATTTTATGCACAAAAGAAGATCATCACAGATCAGCATAATGGTAATATATGATATCATTTGAAAATGCAGTGCATATCCTTATAGTCTCAGAATATTTTTCTATCTGGAAACAATATATTTAAACTGCTTTTCTGAGGTTGTCATTGTATTTTACTCCTTTCAAAATCTGGTATAACCTAAGTACTTATGATGAAAAGAAGTGTTCTAGAAACATCTCTTCATGATTTTGAATTAGGAGCTATGAAAGTAGAAATAGAAGGCAGTTTAGGTGGAGAGTTTGGAGAACACTGTATTACTGCTTCTGCTGTCAATTTGTGCCCTCTCCTTTTCATCTCTGTTAACAGAGATTTCAAGCACTACATCTTGGTGGAATTCTGAACCCAAAGAAGATACCACAGTTGGAAAAAACATAAAAGGTCATTCTAAATATGTGAAAAAGTTAGAGATCTAAATACATGAACAAATTGAAGTTAAGAGTTCATTATAGGTGAAGTCCAGATGGATTTAATTGATTTTCATAGAGATTAAACCATATATAATCATATGACAGGTTAAAATAGTTCATGATTTTGAAAAATAATTTTATGTAAATTATCAATAAAAATACAGTAAAATATGAATTATTTTTAAATTGAATAGCAGGTCCCCCAAATAGCTCAACATTAATAAGTATATAGTAAAAACATGGATTCAAGAGCACAATGCTTATATAGCTCCCTTTCATAAGATTCTGCTATTCATCTTTCTGGAACAAATATGTTATATTCCCATAAAAATAATTTGGTACTCTCTGTGTTTCCTAGTGTTTAGTCCTCAATAGTTAGAAAAAACTCAGCAAATCCCATCTTTATTTTTCTAATATTTGGGGTAAGACTAAGATAGGCTATTAAATATTGGGTTTGACAATCTCAGCTCCCTCCAAATGACATTAGAGACCATTGTCCTTTCCCAGATACACTGACAAAATTAGATTAGAAAATACATACTGAAGTAACTCTTGAGGTGTATGCTCATTAAATTGGAAGAATTATAAGTTGTCTACTAACACAAAGATGCAAAACCTCAGTTCTTGAGTTTAGATTCCAGTATTATATTCATTCCATATATAATTTGCTTTTTAGTGTGTGTAAATAATTATGTAATGAAAATATCATGTGAGAGAATCATTTTGACTGGGAAATGAAGAGACTTTAAATTCAATAAAGGTAATGTATGAACTATCTTTTCTTGGAGGTCTTTCAAAGAAAGTTATCTATGATATCTTAAGTGCAGTATTACCTTGGAATAGAAAGAACCAAATACCATTTAAATTTTTAATTCAACATTTAGATTGAGTTAATAGGAAACTATTTTGAAAATGGAGACAAATCCCAGTTTTCCTATCCTAATGGTTTCTGTCTCTCATCTCCATTAGACTGAAAATCCATTAAAAATTAGAGCCACATGAATGGAGCAAAAAATGCTCTCCAGTTTTGTGTATTTTTTTCTTAGTACTCCAACTCACATGCTGAGCCTTAAAAGTGACAATTAAAAACAAAGCGTATCACAGATAATTCTCAGTATCAGAGCAGATGAGTGAAGCAGACTAGTATCTACTCCTTACCACTCTCTTTCCTACCAGCTTCTAAGTTCTGTCTATCCAGGATACAGTTGCCCTCCAGCTGCCTGGGCAGCTTCTCAGTAGCCCTGTGGCCAATTTGGTGACTATTGTGAATGTCAGTTATGTATGTCCTTTTCCTCTTTTCTGGATAGCATTTAAATGTGGTGGTGATCTATTCAGACCACAAGGGCCACAATCCAGTGATGGGGTAAAAGGGAAAGTAGGAATCAGAGTACTGACAGTCTTGTAAATCTGTGCTACTATAAAAGCTTGTTTTATTATATGCCAAAAA
>PVJX010006399.1:45531-78163 GCA_004027295.1 Dolichotis patagonum | reverse complement strand
GCAAGTTCAAGGCCAGCCTGGGCTACGTAGCAAGTTCAAGGGCAGTCTGAACAACGTAGCAAGACCCTATCTCAAAAAAAATTTTTTTTCTTTTTAACAGAGGATGGTTGGGGTGAAACTGGGGCTATAGCTCAGTGCGAAGGCCCCGAGTTCAATCCCCAGCAGTGCACACAGGGGCAGGAGGAGGAGGTGTTCCACTGAGTCCTGGAAGCTCTGTGCTCACGAATGGACTGAGCCATTCAGGGATGAGCCGGTGCTGCCTCGGGTTACAGTAGGGTGGATCTATTGCTGTGGGTCCCCTGTACCACTTTAGGACTCTGCAGAGCATGTCCACCAACAAGAAGCCCTTCACCAGATGCAGCCTCTGGGCCTCCCAGTCTCTAGAACGGGGAGCTAAGTCTTTCTTGCTTATAAACTTGCAGTCTGTGGTACTCAGTGGTAGCAGCAGCAAATGGACTAAGACAGATGCATTGCAGTAGCCCCGTGTCTGACACAGTCACCTCTTCCTCCATGGCCCCCAGCTCCCCTATAGCCGAAGCTGGTTGGCACAGGCAGAGCATCCCTAAGGAGAAAATCCAAAATCAGCTAGGCGTGGTGGTGCACACCTGTAATCCTGGCATTCAGGAGGCTGAGGCAGGAGGATTGCTCTGAACTCCAGGCCAGCCTGGCTACGTAGTGAGTTCAAGGTCAGCCTGAACTACAAAGTGAGAACCCTGTCTGAAAAAATCTGAACAATTCTGAAATCTGAACCATACCTAAAGTTCCTTAAGGTAAGGGATAGTTGGCAGGTGCTGGGGCTCCTCCATACGCCTCGTCTATGTCTAAGTCCTCAGGAAAGCACTGATCATACTGGCTCACTCAGAGAAGACGTCCTTCAACTATGCCATGAAGGAGGCTGCCGTGGAGGCTCTGAAGAGGAAAGGGTGGGAGGTGGCTGTGTCTGACCTCTACGCCATGAAGTTCAACCCCCTCATTTCCAGGAAGGACATCACAGGTAGGTGCGCCCTCTCCTTTGGTGGTACCACTGGCCCGTGGGCTCTGCGGCCCAGCCTTGGTCTCCCTGGCCTCGGCCTCTCCTGCTCCTCTTGCCAGGAACACTGAAGGACCCTGAGAACTTTCAGTATCCTGCCGAGGCCACTCTAGCGTATAAAGAAAGCCGCCTGAACCCGGATATTGTGGCTGAGCAAAAGAAGGTGGAAGCTGCGGACCTGGTGATATTTCAGGTATGGCAGGGCCAGGACATCGGAAGAGGCAGCTCACACACCTGAGTTCTCAGCCAGCCACCTGATTAGCTGTGGGATCTTAGTAACCACTTTGCTGCATTCTCTGTAAATACCAGTGCCAGCTTGAAAGCTGCAGCACTAGCCGGGCGTGATGGTGCACACCTGTAATCCCAGCACGTGGGAGGCTGAGGCAGGAGGACTGCTGGGAGTGGAGGTCAGCCTGAACTACATAGTGAACCTCATCTCAAAAAAACAAAACAGAAACCCAAACAAACAAGAACCAAAGGCCTAGCCTTGCACAGATTGGTGGGTTTTGTCAATCTAGCTGACTACTCTTTGCATACAGGAATGTGATTGCAAAGGTGACTTCTAAGCTTCCAGCTTTTCTTCTACTAATTGCCCCTAACTTTCCCTTCACATCATGAGTTTGGGTGGACTCTCCCAAAGCCTACCCTTTGTGCCTCTCTTCCTGACAGCCCATCTGTAGAGTGCTGTGTGAGAGAATGACTTCTCTGCTCGCAGTGTCCCGGCTGAGGGGAGCTGGCCCTGCGCAGTGCGCAGCAGCACCCAGCGGCCTTTCTTCTCCCCAGAGTGAATACTGGGGCTGCGTGTGCGTCTCGACAGTTGTCTTTTCCCTGTAAGTGCCAGGCTGTTCTCACTGACTTTGCAGCTACCAATTCCCATCAGGCTTTCTTTTCCCCCTAAATCCTAGGGAGGGAACCCAGGGCCTCATGCATCTGAGCCATGCGCCCTGCCACTGAGTGACAGGGGGTCCCCAGCCCCGGGGGTTCCATGATCATGAACATGGGGTGTATATGGCTCTGGACACTTCACAAGGAAAGTAGTGCTGGTTAGTTTTTACAACTATGCAGTCAATTGCAAAGCACCCAGTCCTTAAAAGTCCTTTCTCCTAAAAGCTCGCTATCACTGATCTATGTCAATCCACATTTGTTTGTTTAGGTGCTGGGGATCAAAGTCATGACCTTGCGCTTGTCAGGCAGGCGCTTGTGCGACTGAGCTCTATCCCGTTTGTTTGCTTTTGGAGACAGGCTGTCATTATGTGGTTCACACTGGCCTTAAACTCACTATGTAGCCCAGGCTGGCCTCGAACTCACAGTGATCTTTGTCCTCCCAAGTGCTGGGATAACAGGCTGCACCACCACCCAGTTTACCCAGCTTACCCAGTTTCGTTTCTTTTCTTTGTTTCTTTCTTTTTCTCCCCCCCCCCCCCCCTTTAACTGCATCTTACTGTACAGCCAGGGCAGCAGCAGGGGCAGCTTTCAGTTCTCACCTCAGAAACACTGTAACAATCAGAAAGGATCTTGCTGGCCTTTGGATTTAGCTTCTGTCGGATGCGTAAGTTTTCTTCGCTACCATGAAACTGTGAGCTTGTGTGCTGCCCAACAGCACTGCACCTAAGGACACCGTGAATTTGTGTGTTTATTATAACAGTTTCCTGACAAATCACAGAAAAAATTTTCCTCTAGCAAAATCAGTGTGCTGTGGGAGTCTTTCCGCATGTAAGGAAAGTGTCCTGGGAAAGGAGTCAGGTCATATCAAGGGACTCTGGGGGCTGGCTTCCTGCTCATTGTTCTCACTTCTCCAAGAGAAACTTGAGAGATAGCAATATGTGCTCTACCACTGAGCTACACCCCTAGAACCAATAAACTTCTTCTTCTTCTTCTTCTTCTTCTTCTTCTTCTTCTTCTTCTTCTTCTTCTTCTTCTTCTTCTTCTTCTTCTTTTTTGAGACAGGGTCTCACTGTGCAGTTCAGGTTGGCCTTGAAATGACTTTGTAGTCTAGGCTGGCCTCAAACTCACAGTGATCCTCCTGCCTCAGCCTCCCAAGTGCTGGGATTCCAGGCGTGCACCACCAGGCCCGGCCTCCAGTAAACTTTTAATACCTCTGAGCCAGTCAGTTCTGTTTTCAGATATGATCATAGCATATTTACAGAGGACCAAATCTCCTTGCCAAACAAACCGATTCACTGATGCTGCCAGCTGATCTGGCCCCTTGCCCTGCCAGTGTCAAAGAGTGTGAGAAGCAGTGGTGCTTATGTAGCAAAGGTCACACGTTAAGTGGCAGATTCAGGGCGCAATTACAAACCTTGCTGTCAGTCCTGTGTGTCTTCTGTTATACGATAACCTCTATTAGCCCCTTTAAATATGGGAGAAGGCTATTACAACTAGCTTCCTACTAATTCCTTTCTCCCCCCTCTTCTTTTTGTAGTACTGAGGATCGAACCTAGGGAACTCTGAGCTACATCTCCAGCCATTTTCTTCTTTCATGTTGAGATAGGATCTTGCTAAATTGCCTAGGCCAGCCCACACTTGCAGTTCTCCTGCCTCAGCCTCTCCATTAGCTGGGATATAGGCATGAATTATCACATCCAGCTAAGCTTTTGCTATGGGAAATCTCTGATAAACCATAGTGTCTCACACACACATACACCCACAAGTTTTTGAGTGCTCTTGTTTATTTTAAATGATAAGGTTTTACACCTATGTACACAGGTGACAGTCATATATTTGGTATGTAGGTATTAAGCTCTCAGGAAAATATTTAGGCTTCATACACTGAAGCCAACTTATCTGCCATCTACTATTCGGACTTTGCTGCCAACTGTGATTGCAGGACAGCAAATCTTATTCTTGTGACTTTATTCAGACCCAGCCAATATTTGTAATTTTAGGGTCAAATTTTTTTTTTTCTACCGGGAACTGAACTCATGACCTCATGCTTGCCAGGGAGGTGCTTGTGCCACTGAGCTAAATCCCCAGCTAATATTTGTAATTTTAAGCAAAGACTGGAGTGCCAAGTTGGCTGGACAGAAAAATAATTTTCTGTTTCTCTTATTCTGTGAGTTGGATGGTATAATATGTATTTCTTTCTCTTTTTTAGTGGTACTGGGGATGGAACCAGGGCTTTCAAATTCAGTTACATCCCCAGCCTTTTTAAAACTTGAGACAAGGTCTTGCTAAGTTCCACAGACTGGGCCTGAGCATGGTAACAAACACCTGCACATGCCTGTAATCAGGAGGCTGAGACAAGAGGATTGCCTCAGGTTCAAGGACACCCTCAGCTAATATAGAGTTCAAGGCTAGACTGAACTACATAGTGAGATCCTGTCTCAAAAAAAAAAGTTCCCCAGACTGGGTTTGATTCATTCCTGCTGACTTGACCACCGGTGGTACGTGTATGCCTGTCCTGTTGGATGGCTTGTACCATCTGATGGGACTGTCCCATGCTGCCCTATGGGACAGTCATGCATGTACATACAACTTATGGTTCAAGCTGCCTGGCAGCAAGACATACAAGTCACAGCCACGTCATGAATGTGTTAAGCTTACTCCTGCCTCAGCCTCCTGAGTATCTGGGACTACAGGTATGTAGCACCATTCACAGCTTTTTCCCTTTTCCTCTTTCTCTCCCTCCCCTTACTCGTTGTTGGTTTTGGGGGGGGGCATTGCTGGGGTCCAAGTCAGGATCTCACACAAACTGAGCAAGTTCTCTACCACTGAACGGTATCTTCAGACCTTCATTTTCTTAAGCATGCTAGCTCCTCCTGAGGGAATGACAAATGGCTGGCCTGGGTTCTTTCAATGGCGACATCATGGGTACTGCTAAACACCACAGGCCATCTTCCATGCTTAGGGGACATATGGGAGCTGTCCTTGATCTGAGTCATGGGTGTCTTCTGTCCCGCAGTTCCCACTGCAGTGGTTTGGAGTCCCTGCCATTCTGAAAGGCTGGTTTGAGCGAGTGCTCACAGGAGGGTTTGCCTACACCTATGCTGCCATGTACGACAAGGGGCCTTTCCAGGTAGGTGAATAGTTCTGAGTTTCCTAACAGCTGGATTCTGGGTAGATTCTGTCTGGAGGCAGAATTTTGAGTACAACTAGACACTATTGTATGCCTAGCACTATAGTGCATGACTGTAATCCCAGTAATTAGGAGGCTGAGGGAGGAGGATCACTTCAAGTTTGATGTCAGCCTGGACTACATAGTGAGTGAGTTCAAGACCAGTCTGAACTACCTAGTGAGACTGTGTCTCAAAAAACCAAATCAGGGCCAGGAGTTTAGCTCAGCGGCACAAGTGCCTGCTTGGCAAACTCAAGGTCACAAGTTCAACCCCTGGTACAAAAAAACCAAAACCAAACCAAACCCAAAGCCAACAAAAAGAAGTAACTCCACAGAGGCAGCCAGTAGCCATTATCAATTCCAGTGACAGGGACAGCCTTGACCTGCTGAGCCTGAGTGATTGAAGAAGTGATTAGCCCAGCCCATTTCAGAGATGATATGGAGTCCTTGGCCTGTCCTTGGCTTGCTGTCTGTGGCTTGTCTAGGCTGAGACTTCTGCAGAGTCACGCTGTTAGGCTCAGAGGAACCAAGGTCTCAGGTAAGATAAACAGCACATAAGGTGGACTTGTGTGCTTCTTTCCCTGGGGCTGGTTCGTTAATGTGCTGTGGCCAGGGAGTGGTGGTGATGAAGCTTGTTTTTTCTTTCCCAGAATAAAAAGGCTGTGCTTTCCATCACCACTGGTGGCAGTGGCTCCATGTACTCACTCCAGGGTATCCATGGGGACATGAACATTATTCTCTGGCCAATTCAGGTAACTCTTCTCAATGAACCTTCAGGGGAATTCATTAATTGAGCTTTCCATGAGGTAAAGTAGCTGAGAACTACTTGGGTGTGAAGACAAGCACAGGAATAGCCAGGAGCGGTGGCGCACCCCTGGAATCCCAGCCACTCAGCAAGATCCTGTCTGAAAGCCAAAAATAAAAAAATAGTCTTGAAAGGTAATTCAGTCAGAAGGCTCTGGGTTCAATCCCCAGGACCCCCAAGAAAAACATAAAAAGCATGGTAATGATTCATAACTACTGGGGACTTCCTTTAGAAACTTGCCTGATGTCCCAGACCTCTGTGTTAATAGCATGGTCAAATGTCATTGTCTCAACCAAGAACTAGAATACCCGCCCTTGATTTGTGATTTGTGTACCTCCCTCCAGTTGGCTCATACAGGCCTCCAACCTTCCTGGCCTTCTCTGGCAGTCTGGTACAGCCTCACACACTATGTGAGCCGGAGAGATTAAGAAATGATTAGCCCAGCCCATTTCAGAGATGATAAGATTGAATTCTGAGGTGGGCCTGTTGGAATGGCTGGATTCTCAACATAATCTTTTCTAAGGAAGGGGTGGGGAGAAGAGTAAAGTGGCCACCTGAGTTATCTCCTTATGTGGAGAGGCAGAGAAATGCACATCTGCATGCCTTGGCAAGTCAGTTGCTAAGAAGGTAAAATTCTCCCTAATGTAATAGAACCTTTGGCAGAAGGGCCAAGTTGGCAAACTTTCAAGGTTTTATTAATTTCAAGAAGAGCATCGCTGAATAGGCTAAAATGGGTAACAGCTAGTGAGCGAGGCTGGGCAGGTGAGGGAATACAACCGAACTGATCCTCCTGTGTGCATGTGGTCCAGTGTCCTCATCTCCTAGCCAAGGACTGGTGCATCTGGCCCTTAGTGTGCACTGCCTGGTTCTGTCCAGATGACTCACACTTCTCTCTGGTCTCCCTGGGCTTCTCCAGTTTTCTACCACACTGTAAGAGCCCTAGGCAATTTAAGAAATGACTTAGGGTGGTCAAGTCACTTAGTGGAGGCTCACTGGGAAGCCCTGACCAACTGTTGGTGTTCGTTTATAGTATGAACTGCAAGGGTCAGTTGTGATTTACCTCTGTGGCTTGTGTCTCCCCAGAGTGGCACTCTGCATTTTTGTGGCTTTCAAGTCTTAGAACCTCAGCTGACATACGGCATTGGGCACACTCCACCAGATGTCCGAACTGAAATCCTAGAAGGATGGAAGAAACGCCTGGAGAATATTTGGGATGAGACGCCACTGTATTTTGCTCCAAGCAGCCTTTTTGACTTAAACTTTCAGGCAGGATTCTTATTGAAAAAGGAGATAGAAGATGAGCAGAAAAACAAGAAGTATGGCCTTTCTGTGGGCCATCATTTGGGCAAGCCCATTCCAACTGATAACCAGATCAAAGCGAGAAAATAAGATGGACTTAGGTTTCTAACTTACAGGCAAATCTAGGTATTTTTCAGCTTCCTTGACTTGCTTTGATTTTTTTCCCCAAGAAATGAATAAAAGGAACAGACTGCCTTTATATATTTTCAGAAAGTCTTACTATTGAATGTAATTTATTCTATTAATATTTTGGCTTAGGGCCAAAATCTGTATGCCAGAGGCCAATTGGGATATAAAACAGGCAAAAGTGTTTCCAGAAAGATGCTGTATTTTTTAAGGTCATCTACAGAGTTTAATTTCTTTTTTTATGGCTTAAGTCTTCAGGGCTAACTTTGGCTACACAGTACTTAACTCTCCAATGATCTATTTTAATTACCTCTGTATGGTTTATGGCAGAAGGAAATTGCTTAGAGAAAAAAGTTACTGAATCTCTCCTTAAGGGACATAACTTGTTAATAGTAGCCTGATGGTCATTTATGATGGGCACTGATTTCAGTCACTATACAGTGACTAAAATACTTCACATGAATATTATTCAACTTGTTATATACAGTACAAATGCCTTGAAATGAATAGTTAATAAAAGTCTCTTTACCTCACTCTTCTAGTTTGTTTTCAAGAAAATAAACCAACATCCACAGTCCTCATCTGCTACACTGAATGAATTCAAGAAGGAAACTGTAATTTTGATACTTTAAAAATAGCTAGGCATGGTGGCATATGCCTGTAAATTCTAGTACTCTGAAGGCTGAGGCAGGACAGTCATCAAGAGTTCAAGGCCAGTTTGGGCTACATGGTGAGACCCTGTCTCAAAAATACAAAACTAAAGAACAATAATAACCTTTGGAAGAACAAAAGTCTTATTTCTAATCTATATAAACTGCCCTTTATTTTCTGTATCTTACTAACTGGTAACTTTCCAGCGATCACTCCCAACCCTACTGAGGACTGGGGACTGAGCCTTTGCACTGAGCTATATCCCCTCATTTATTTTGAGATCGGGTCCCACTATGTAGTTAAGGCTGGTTCTCAAACTTGTAGTGATTCTCCTGCCTCAGCCTTGAAAGTGTTGCCATTATAGGCATGTGCCACCATGACTATCTCCTTTATTTGAGACAGGGTCTTTCTTTTTTTTTTTTTTTTTTGGTACCGGGGATTGACCTCGTGCTTGCCAGGCAGGCACTTAAGCCACTGAGCTAAATCCCCAGCCCCGAGACAGGGTCTTTCTAAATTGCTCAAGCTGAGCTCAAACTTGGGATCTTCCTGCCTCGGCCTTTCAGTGCTGGGACTAAAAGTGTACATTTCTTAATAGGATGTGCATGCTTGGCTTAGTGGTATGTTTTGATTCCACAATTTCTGGGATGAAGTTGTAGGTCTGATGTTTACTAATTGTGATAAACAATTTAGGTGTAGTATTATTTTGGTGCTGGGACTGAGCCTCCACATGCTAGTCATGTCCTCTACCAATAAGCTACAGCCCTTGCCCCCAATTTTGGCGTAATACTTGAATTTTGCATTTAAGTTCTTGAAATGTAGTTTCCCACTGTTCCTACAACTGCAGAGTATGATGAAAGTCTGCCCTCTTGTGGTGCACTGCAAGAAAGTCCAGAAATGATGCAAAGCCAGGTAGGCAGCTTAAAAATTAGTCTGGGGGGCGGGGGCGGCGGGGACAAAGGATGGTACTGGGTGGGGTTGGAGGATCCTGTTCATTGGGGTGCTCAGTAGCACTAGGTGTTTTTCCTCAATATCCATAACACCAGGCAGGTGGGTGTTTCTCTTTAGAAGTATTTCCTGTTGCCTATCATTACTTTTGTGTAAATTTCTGAAAGTTCCCAATTAAATGAAATTCACTTTTACCAAACAGACCCATATTCATTGGTACCAGTGAAGCTAGTGACAGAGACATCTGGGCCCAAGAAGAATCTAATGGAAATGGGATCGGAGGATTCAGTAATACATCACAGCTGGACACCTTCCTTAGGGTTCATGGTTTCAGAACTCACCCCATATGATCATGGAACAAACCATTGAGACCCTCTGAGGAAATTTCAAAAACATTAAAAAGAGCCAGGAAAAAAGTGTAAGGAGAAACACACAAACAAACAAACTGGATAATGCTGTAAACCAAATGCCTCAGACAGTATTTATTCAGTTGTATCAAAACCAACAGGTGGGGTACTATTGTGGAATAGGAACATCACAGCAAACCAAGGGTTTTGCCCTCTTGGGAGCTATATGCTCATGAAGAAACTTTATTTATTTTTGGGTTTTTTGAGACAGGCTCTTGCTCTAATTCATGCTGGTCTTGAACTGTGTAGTCCAAGCAGGCCTCAAATTCACAGTAATCCTCCTGCCTCAGCCTCCCAAGTGCTGGGATTACAGGCATGTGCCATCACACCTAGCCTTGTGAAGAAATTTAAATGAACAAATGTATTCAGTGGTTAAACATGCTAGGAAGGCAAAGTAATATTAGAGAGGTAGAAATGGGATCGTTTCTTTTAAGAGCACTCAGATTGCCCCTGAAGGCCATGGTTAAGCAAGGACCTGCTAAGAGTGAGACCATGAGAGGGACATTTGCTATCTGAAGCAGCAGCACTGCATATGTACTGCATTATGAAACACAAAGCAACTGGACTAAGTGGAATAAAGATTCTACTTCGCAATTTTATTCTGCACGGCATAAACTATTATATATCACTGTATTCCTGGCAGGATAGTAGGCACAAAATAAGTACTCAAGGATTTCTGCATTTCATCTCTTTCCTAATGATAATTTTGACCACATATTCATTTTGTATGCATACCTATGCACATGTGCAAAGTCTGAGGAAAAACTTAACCACAAAATGAAAACTTTCAATGTTTTATTTTTGACTGCAGCTGTTTACAGAAATATAGTTGCGAGTATACAAATGTTCCAATAGAAGCAAAATATCTTTTTAATATTTAACAAGTTATCACAGATAGCTAAAAACATAGATGCAAATGAAATTCCCCCGAGAAACTCAAAAATATCTGGTGTCAGTGCTCTGAAATCCCAACTATGAAAGCCATATACACAAAAAACGTAACCTTTATTTCACTGCAGGACAATAGAAGAAGGCAGTTCAGTGGTTGATCAGTGTGCTCAAGCAAATAAAATTAATAAATTAAAATGGCAGAAAGGTACCTAAACCACTTGAGAACAGATTAATGAAATATGCTTACTAAAAGTAAAAGATATGAGTGAAATTGAGTAAAAGCTGTCAAAAAAAAAACCAAAAAGAAAAAAAAAAAAAGCAACCACCACTTGGAGCTTATCACTGGCAGCCAGGGAAGAAGGTGAGTAGGTACATTCATTAGATCAAAAGAAATGAGCGAGCTTTTTGGAATCAGTCTGTTACTAGTTAAATCATGATCACTTCAGTGCAGGACAGTTTTTGTTGTTTTGAGACATGTAGTTTAGGCTGGCTTTGAACTAGGTAGTCCAGGCTGGGCTCAAATGTGTAGCAATTCCGTTGCCCCAGCCTCCCAGTACTGGAATTAGAAGCATGTGCCACCACATTCAGTGAGGATAGTTCTTTATTGGACATAGATGTCTGATTCCAATCCCATGCTCATACATCTGAGATCTTTTGTGTGTATTTCTGTGTGTGCTGTCTTGATGAGGTGCACTAGCTAAAATAATAAGCAAGCAGTCTCTACAAACCAGGCAAAATGAATTCTGAGGGTGGGAAGAAAAAATGAATTAGAATGAGCAAGTAGGATTTACAGGGTTAAACACAAATTTTTTTTTTGTACCGGGGATCGAACTCATGACCTTGTGCTTGCCAGGCAGGCGCTTAAGCCACTGAGCTAAATCCCTGGCCCAAACACAAAATTTTTAAAGAAGGATATTACAAACTGGGTTGAGAAGAATAGTAGTACAATTCTGTGGGTAGAGGAATATACAGTACTATGCAATAAAGTAGGGAAAAGGTAATAAAAAAGGAATGTAACTAGAGCATTTCCCAATAGTTTGCCTATGAATTCACTAGCACCAAAACTTGTAGAATAAGCCACTTAAACTTCCACTGCTAGTATTAAGGAAGGATAGCAGTGGTGATTTTTAGAAAATGATTATACACTTAGTTTTAATCTGAAAAGTGAATTTTTTCTTTCATGAATTAACTAATTGGTGATTTGTAAACAGTGGAAGATTAGAGAATTTAGGAAGGTACTAGATTAGACAAGGAAATAAAAATGAACAAATCTATTTATCGCATGGCTACTTTACATTTACCATGATGCTAACAACTGTGAAGGGGGAAAAAATGCCCAAATTATATAATGCATTATCTTGTTTAATATTTATTTTAGCAAATAACTATCTGAAGCATAAGCTCCAAAGATAGCTACATCTATATTACAACACTGTTACATGAAGCAAGCTACTTTCAAAGAAGTTTTATCTATTAAAAAAAGAAATTAAGGTGCTGGTAACCTGGCCATCTTACTACCTCAGATAGAAATATAATTATAAGGAATGATTAATTTTGTTCTGAGAGTTGATCTAGCCACAGCAACATTGTGGTCTGCTAATAAAGTAAGAGGCAATGAAAAGAAAGCTTGTATTATACCGCCCACAATGTACCCATATTATGGATAAACAGGAGAAGTTAGCACCCATCAAATATCTTAGCTACTTAAATGTTATAACAATTAAAAGAAATATTGAACATTGCACCTATATATTTAAATCAGTCATCTAATGTAAACTTTTAGTAAGTGGTAGGAAAATGCTAAACTAACAATGAATTATCAACAACCAGACTAACTTGTATGTAAAATCCATGTATTTCTTAGGCAGTATGAAGAATAAATTATCACTGTCAATAAGTGATTATAGAAAACAGGCTAAGCTGAATTCACCTAAAAGACAATGCATAATCTTATCTCCATGAGCAGGAAAAGAAACATTTTTGCTCTCACTAGATACATTTTATACCAATGGTTCAGAAATTTACTGAACTTTTACTTTAGTGTGCATCAGAACCACTGGAGGGCTTATTAATTCTGCTCAGCTCCATTTGAATCTATCCGGGATAAGAGTCAAGAACATGTATTTCTAACTAGTTTCCAGGTGATACTGCTATTAGCTGGTGGCTAGGACCATACTTTAAGAACCATAGTTTATATATGGAAATGTTCATACTATACTTATCTTATATAATGATATAAAATATACAGGAAGGGAAACTGGGCTTTAATGCATTCTCAAATATATAGATCAATGCATTCTCAAATATATAGATCAGTAACATTTTAATGTTTCTAAAATGGCTTTTAAAAGTATAATCGTTTCCTCTTAGAGTCAATTATATTTCTAAGTCCCACTATAAAGTCATTTTAGAGAATATCCACATAACACTTATACCAAGTCTGATATCCAAATTAAAAAGGGACACAGGATTCTAAATAGTTAAGATGCATTCAATAGGAAAGAATCCCTATGTAGCATTTTTGGCTTCTTTGCAATGATTAAAGTGCATAATGTCAGCAGGCTTTTAAGAATATTGCATAAAGATTTGTAGTTCTCAGTGTTACTAACAGTCACAAAAATGCCTGCATGTCGAAGGGAGATCTATCACAAAGGTACTACATTCCCAATCTGCTATTGATGGTCCTTTCTTTAAGCACCACCCCTGTGGTGAGCAGCTGGAACAAAAACAAAATTAAAACACCCAGAAAGACACTCAATCCAACTGTATCTAGTAAAAATAAATTATTTTCTTAGGTCTGAAAGAAATCCGGTATAACTTTTTCCTTATTTTTCTTTGACACTAGTTTTCTTAGGCAAATTACTGAGGCTCTGACCGGCAAGAAGTGTACGACATCTGAGAGTGGGTGGCACAAGCCTATAACCCTAGCACTTGGGGGGCCAAGGCAGGAGGACTGCCTCGAGGCCATCTTGAACTACAGAACAAGACCCTGTCTCAAAAAACAAAACCAAAAAAACAAACAGCAGAACAAAACAAAGCCCCAAAAAACAAAAAAACCCTAAGTGCACTATAATGAACTGTTTTGCCACAGAAAAGCTGATACCATTAGGCCTTGTATACCTTATATTTTAGTGATTTATTTTCATCCATCTAATTAAGATCATAAAAAGTTTTTTCTTGTTTTGTTTTGTTCATCTTTTGGAATATAGCTTTTTTTTTTTTTGGTACCGGAGATCTAACTCACGACCTCACGCTTGCCAGGCAGGCACTTAAGCCACTGAGCTAAATCCCCAGCCCCTTTTGTTCGTCTTTTTGACAGGGTTTCACTACACAGTTATGCAGTTCAGGCAGGTCTTGAACTCACTTTGTAGCCCAGGCAGGCCTCAAACTTGGAGTGATTCTCCTGCCTCCTGAGTGCTAGGATTACAGGCGTGTGCCACCACACCTGGCTCAAACAGGTGCTTTATATAGTTCCTTCCTGAAACTTACACCCATTTGTGTACATGTCCTCTCACATACACAGTAAAAATTTCACTAGTATTCCAAAAGACCTATTGTTAGTTCGCTGAGATGAAGACAAATGTATAGTTAATTTATATGAACAGTAATCTTTTACTTATTCTCTCCTAAGGACCAAATCTAGCAATGTATCTCTCCTGCTATCATTAAGTTAAAGGAACTTATGAGGTGAAAGTCGAGACTTAATAAAAAACCAGTTTTTTACATGTTTTTGGTAATGGTGAAAAATAATATAAGGGGTACTATCACAGTAAAAGGCACTTTTCCATAAACAATTTCATCTATATATAAAATATTAATGTAAAAATCTCCAGAAAGAGCAAGTGGAGTAAAAACAGAATTTTATTAATAAATGAAACTTAAAATAATATGAAAATAAAGAGATTTTTTAAATTACAGCAATTTCTGAGTGTCATTCACAAATGGTATTGTAGACATCTTCATACTTACTACATTATGAATGACAGCTCTGCAACTTAGCTCTAGTGACATAAACAGGCAGAAAGGAAAACTTTTTAAATATATGTTATAACATTCTACTATCCATTTACTAGGGTATATACTGAGTTTCTTTTTCCTTTTGGTATTGCTGGGTATGAAACCCAGGGTCTGGCACATGCTAATCAAATGCTGTACCACTGAGCTATGCACAGCCCTGAGTTACTTCTCTAATTTATTTGCTGAATCATAGTTTTTATTTCATGAAGTCCTTCCTTATAGGCAAAGGCATGCAGCTATAAAGTGGTTGTTTTGGTTAGGGATGAAACCTATGGTCAAGATTCAAAGTAAATAGGTCTCATAATTTCCAATTAGGCTTATTTATTTTTATTTTATTTTTTTTGTGAGTAGCGGGAATTGAACTCAGGACCTCGTATTTGCCAGGAAGGAACTGTGCCGCTGAGCTATATATCCCCAGCTTTCCAATTAGTATTAAATAATCAGTCCAGGGATTTAGCTTAGTGGTTCAAGTCTTGCTTGGTAAGTGCAAGGTCGTGAGTTCAATCCCTGGGGGGGCGGGGATCAGTTAAGAAATACGACATCAGACCAGAAAAACTTCACCAGAAAGATGAAAACTTCTCAGATTATTCCTAATATTTATAACTCTGCCAAATTTATTAATTTAATTAGTACATCAATTTTTTGTTCGTACCGGGGACTGAACACATGACCTCATGCTTGCCAGGTAGGCACTTATGCCACTGAGCTAAGTCCCCAGCCCTAGTATATCAATTTATTCTAGTTTTTCTTTGTTGATGTGTCTAACAGACTCCACTTTTCCAAAACAAGCATTTATAATGGCTTAAAAGGTCAAAAGGAATTATTTTAGTTCTGAAGGGACAGATATATCATCATCCTTATTTCCTTTGACATTATTTTTTCCTGGGTACATTAGCCAAGGTTTTGATGGGCAAGAAATGTATTATAATGAAATTTCAAGCGCATTATATTTTTAAAAAAGCAAAGCATGATAGAAGGAAAATGAGGGGTAAGAAAGAAGGAGAGGGGAGAAGAAGAAGGAAGGTCCCTTACAAATACTGCTTCTATAATCCCTTTAAGACCTATTCTAGGACGTCTGGGAAAAACAGATTTTCATTGGTTAAATAACAACATGATCTTCCAAATCATAAGTAACATGATACTTTTATCACATTAATAAAACTAAGAAGCAAAATATGAGTTCTAATGATCTTCTACTGGTATAGATATATAATGGAATGGTAAGGAATAACTCAGAGAGAGACAGAGAGATAAGCTCCAAGCATTTGTGTGACTTGCTGAAGGTAAGAATAATTGAATGTGGGCCAAGGATTTTGCTCAGTGGCTTAAGCACCTGCCTGGCAAGTGCCAGGTCAGGAGTTCGATCCCTGGTACCCCCCCTCAAAAAAAAAATAATTGAATGTAACAGCATAAAAAAAAATGTGGCTCACAGCTTATTTTGGTCTTTCTGCCATAAATTAATAAATTGTTGTTTCCAAGGCCTTTGCTGGCTCACTGAGTTTTCTACAGTTTCTACCTGGAACTTGTAACAGTAATATTAGGAAACTGCCTTGTTAGGAAAAGTATCAACCACTGAGCTAATTCTTCAATAAAAAGACAAATACAATTTGTAACCAAATCATATATTCAGAATGTTGAACTTAACATTGACATTTAGGGGTAAGGAACATTTAACAATGTTAAAAAAAAAACAAGAAACAAAAACTATCATTATTGATTAAGAATATGGTAGCATATCACAGCCCTTGTATAAATAACCACAAAATTTATGAGAATAAAAATTGGGTTTTATGCCTCCATCCAATCCAACCACTACAGTTCAGGTATGTTCTGTTTCAAACCTAGATATTATAAAACGGAAAATTGGTCCCAGTGAGTTGGCATTGCCAATCCCTATTTTGTAAGGATAACAGAAGCACCACACAAGCCAGTTTTCTTGCCACCACTTCATTCATGGTGAAGTATTAACACACATTCTAATCGGAACTTGATGAACAAACAGGCTTCTTGAGGATCTTGTGTAATCTCAGAAGAAAATTCGGAGATAAATAGCGTTTGAAAAATTCTTTCTTTCTTTTTAACACCTGCTGAGCATGCTTTCATTATATGTGGCTCTCTAGGGTTACAGTTTTACATTTTAAAACTGAAGCACTGGATTGTGTGGCTGATCCTTCTCATAACCTGAACTATACTGAGTAATTTTCCCTAATAGGGGACAGGGAAAGACATACATTGAGAAAAATACTTTTGGTGCATAGAATTTATAAAGTAGCTCTGGATATTACAAGATGGGGAAAAATGTTATTAAAATTACAAACATGGGATTTTTTAGTGTTTTTATAAATAAAGGCATAGAATACAGAAAGCCAATTAACTATAACAATAATAAAATATTAAATATATAGTGAGCAAAGGCTGAATGGCTCATTCTTGTGAAACACCAATTGACACAACTGTCTCAATAGGTTTCCTTACTCATTAACTTTTTGCTGAGTGAAAGATCCTGCAAACACACAGAAAGCTGCCTTCAGCCGACTAACAACATCGAGGAACTGCCTGATGGAATGGCTACAGATGAACTGGTCATTTGTTTTAAAAGGTACTTAAATACTCAATAAAGACATAACAAACCCCCCCCCTCACTGTTATCAGACGCCACGTTGTGGTAGAACATCAGACAAACTCACAAATTTACCACAAAAATGTGTGGCAAAAAAAGAATAGTTTATATATATGTATATATATAAATTTCTATATTTATGCCAATGTACTCACTCAGTACAAATAGCAAAATAGTATACCATTTCCTAAATACAAAATATAGCTTTCCAAAAAAATGAAACACACATTAGATATAAACCATCCAAAACTTGAACGATTGAAAACTGTATTCAAAATTAAATGACCCAGAGTAGGTCTCTTTCTGAAAAGTTCCCTTCATATCGGCAAGAAGCCTGTACTACTGAAAACGTAATTCAATGCCTCTCAATCAGAGAGAGAAAGAAACAAAGGGTGGGGGAGTGGAAGGAAGTAGGAGAATAAACAGAAAAACAGAAGAAGAGCACATTCAAAGAACAAAGGGAGACAACACAGAAAGGATAAAATCTAGCTATATAAACAAAACCAACACCACAGTCCCACACAGATCAACTAAACATATAGAATAGGAAGAAGGAAAAAAAGATCAAACAGAAAAGTAGCCTCCAACAACAATTAACAGGCTATTTTTTTGTACGTTTAAAAAAAAAAATGAGTGGACAAGGATACCAAAACTTTGTATCAATACATAGAAGCCACACACACACGTTGGCCTTACACTGCATTGACAGCTTTCCACATGCCCAAAGGAAAATGAGACATAAGCACATATCCAGACACAGGTGGTAGTTAGAAGCAGGCATCCCATGGGTGGTAAGAACACCCAAACTGTATAACTATCACTACATCTGCAAGTTCTGGAGTGTGTTATTTTGCTCTTTATAGATGTAACACAAATTAGTACACTTTTAAGTCAATGATATGACCCTATAAAGCCTAAGGCTTGTGGGAGCCATCAGGTAAGTGACCTCTTAAACTTTAAAGCACTGAGGTGACAAGTGAATTATATTCACTGCAACTCAGAGAAAAGTGATGTTGCAAGAAATTTTAGTTTGCCTTTGTTTTTTAAATGAAAATGTATACTGTTTTCTATTATTATTATTATATGTGCTGCTGAAGCAAGCACTACACTGTTTTCTGTTAGAGGGGAAAATTTAAAGACTTCAGAACAGCACCGTTCATGGGGATGTGGTGGGAGTTGGGGATAGATGCACTGTTTTCTCAGCAATCAGCTCCCAGTAATTCTTAAACAGCTCTCCTTGCCCTGTGCTGCAGAGTTGTTAGGTCACCCTGGGTCAAAGTGGCCTTTCCCTTTAAGTCGCTACAGGGTCACAGTAGTATATTAATAGTTGTCTAAATTGAAGTGAAAAGGAGGTGTAAAGTAACAGAGATGCATATAAAAAGGAACTCCAGCCTAAGACTGGGTTAAGAAGAAGACTAAATTACTGTCAGTTTACAACTGTAGGAGGATATCAGAACATATTTACTATGTATTACCCTCTTCATTTTTTCATAGAGCAAAATAATGATTTTCAACCAGTTATAGCTACACCTTAGTAGAAACAGAGAACTCTCTGACAGATAAAATCAATAGCATTCCAGCTGTCCCCAGTTTTGTAAAGTGTGTCATCATCTACTTTTGTATTTAATCCAGAGTCCTTTTATTGTGTAGAGTTCTTAATACAGTTTGTTGGAATGTTACCCCTTCAGTTTCTCCATAAAAACTGAAAAATTCCTTCACTTTGGCCACCAGCTGTACCTTTCATATTAAACAACAACAACATATAGCCTTAGTTATTAATGAACTTTACCTTTTTATAAACCTTTGTGTGACTAAAATAATGTGATAAAGAAAATAATCAAAAGTAAACATGACAAATATTATTTTCTAATAGCAATTGATAGCTGAGTGATTCAATTTTGAATTTTAACTGCACTTTTAAAGAAATTGTGCCTGCGAAAATGGCAACAATTATTTCAGTCAGAAATTGAAACAGATTCTCAGTCATCACTGTTATTAGAAATATAAAATATGACGATGTTAACATTGGTGGCTAAGTACTGCAACAGGCAGCATAGGTATGTTCTTTTGCAGTAAAAACAAAATCTATCCATGTACTCAAGTTTTTTTGTTTTGTTTTTAAAGTAATATAGTTCAGTAAGCTTCACAGAACCACATGATCTCAGGACATCTTGGAATCACGACTGTTTTTCCCAGGGATTTCTAAAAAAAAAAGGGGAGAGGAGAAAAATTCAGTATAACTAATAGGAAGGGAAAGTATTTTTTTTTTCTTTTTTTACTGGTACGTTATACTTTTTTTTTTTTTTTTTGGCAGCGCTGGGGATTGAACCTAGAGCCTTGCAATTATTAGGTAAGTGATCTAACAATAATCTCTGTATCTCTAGCCCCTAACACATTTTAGATATACATGGTAACATCCAGCATAGGGAATTAGTACCTGTAGATGATGTATCTTGCTTCTTTTTTTTCCATCCCACCCCCCCTTTTTTGGTGCCAGGAATCAAACTCAGGACCTTGCGCTAGCCAGACAGGTGCTATGTCCCTGAGCTATATGCCCAGCCCGTCCACTTTTTTCCTCTTTTTTCTCTCATCCTTTCCTTCTTTCTCCCCTCCCCCTTCTTTGTTCCCTTTCTCATTTCAACATTTTCTTCCCAAGGAAGAAAGTATTTATAAAGTGTGTCTCCCTGGAAGTATGCAAAGTATATTACAAGACTATAAGTGGAGCTTTATTGTATTTATTCTTCCACTTACTTTTCTCATTGAATAGTTCTTGAAGAAAACAGAAATGAGACATGGTCATATCTAATATACAGTATGAAGGAAACACAATTTGTACTCATCAGATTTCTGTGATTCCTAGGCAAAGAAAGCTTAGAGCCAAAAGAAATGTCCAATATTAACAATATGAGCATAAGGTATCATTCAGAGTAATTTACCATCTTGTGAGAAAGCAGTATTTTAATACATTATAGTCTAAGCAGTGCTTTAATTTAACCAAAATTGATAAGAAGAAAAAAATATACTGCTGCTTTTCCATAAGAAGCCAAAATGTAAGTACTTACATATCCAGTTAAAAGGAGCCAGTCAAATTGTTCCCTTGGTTTTGCAAAGAAACAAGCAAATCAATCTTTTCAATGTTCTGGTTGGTATTTATAGAGGACGCTAGTGGAGAATTCTCTGGCATTTGCTGAGAAAGAAGTGTTGTCACAGGTGATTGGCCCTCATTTTGTGGTTGGCCAGGCTGACTTATGGCCATCAACTGCTCTGGCAATGCACCTGGTCCAGAGGTTAAAAGCTGACTACAGTCTGCAGAGACATTGAAAACAGAAGCTACATGATTAGTTAAGATTCACGAGAAAATTAGTTGTCATGGTATATTTGTAATTGCGTTTTTATCCAGTAAATTACTAAAACTGAGGCACCTGATAGTCTGAGAAAAGTTTTCAAGGAATGATTCTGGGACTCATCTTAGGTTTGCTCTAAACAGTACAAAAATACAATTTTTCTTAGATAACACCCTAACTCCTACGTACTTCTTCCTTAATAAATGAACATTAAGGATAGGTGCCTACTTCCTTACAAACTACTTTAACTGGCTGAGACATTATCTGTCATTGTTATTTCACTTTCCTTTCAGGTTTATAGCTTAAAATGTCAAACACATACGTTTTTTGGGGGGTATCGGGAATCAAACTCAGCACCTTGTGCTTTTCAGGCAGGCGCTTGTGCCACTGAGCCATATCCCTAGCCCCAAACAGGTACATTTTTATACATTACCACATTTAATCTTCCCAATGCTCTTGTCAAGTATATAACATTGCTGCTTTAGAATGTGGAAATTTAGCCTTATAAAGGTCAACTAAATTGTCCAAGATCTATTTTTTAATTGGCAGAATTACAAATATACTCTATGCTCTTAAAACTAATGTATTTTGCTTCTAAAATAATGTAATCATTTTAATTGAGTAATGAGAAATTAAGAGTTTCTTACTATTCTGAATGCCAAATAAGAACATTCCTGAAGTTGGTTGAGAGGAGCCAGAATTCTGTAGTTGGTTCATTGTGCCTCCTGCAGTGCTGTGAAATAAAGTAGACTGTGGCTGCGGTGAAGGTGTGGCTCCCTGGATTCCAGGCAAGTTGTTTTGAGAGGAATAAAGAGGAGACTGTTGCATGTCTTGTTGGCTTATACTGGTCTGCAAGGCAGACATGGATGCTGGAGAGAGGAAGAGTGTAACTTGCTGTTCTTGAGAGCTAGGTGAACCTTGTACCAATTGAATCTGAGGAGAGCTATGGAACAAGGAGGTCTGCGAAGACTCAGATTGAGTAGGACCAGGATTCTGAAGTGAGGAAACTGTGGGCTGATTCTGAAATTGCATGGGCTGCTGCTCTTGATTCATTGAGGCCATATTACTTTGTTGGTGAAAAATTGACTGGTTCTGTTGCTCCTGACTAGCCATTGGATTCTGATTTGGACTAAATATCATGTTTGGTGGGGGCTGCTTTTGAGATGCCATTGAAGCTATGGTATTTTGATTACTGAATAAAATGCTCTGCTGCTGTTGTTGCTGTTGTTGCTGTTGCTGCTGCTGCTGCTGCTGCTGCTCCTGAGATGGAGAGTTACTCTGCATAGCCACTATTGAGTGCTGTGCCTGGAAAATTGCTCCTTGTTGGTTCTGAGGCATTGGATTAGGTGGAAGGGAACCCAGTGACACCTGAGGCTGAAATAAACTTTGCTGGGAAGATTGAGCCTGTTCTTGGGAAAGCATAGGGCTCTGGATGTGTGATATTGGAGACTGCTGTTGGAAAGCAGTTGGCTGTTCAGTGTTTGATGCTGATTGAAGTGGAGGAATGGAGTTCTGTGCAAAAAATGAAATCTGTTCTTCCTGGGCTACTGTGTTAGTTTGAAGATTATTCATAGGACTTTGGGAAAGAAATATGTTGGGTGATTGCTGATCTTGTGAAACTGAAGAGCCCTGCAACACAGCAATGGTACTCTGAGAATGAAACATTGGAGGTTGCATTTGTTCAGAGGACGGTGTAGAAGTCTGACTGTGGACAATAGGATTTGGACTATGAAAAATAGAACCTTGAGTTTCCTGGGTAAGATTCTGAGCATCAGCAATAGGATTTTGAGGATGAAAAAGTTGAGCCTGTGAGTGAGAAGACTGCGGCAAAAAATTCCCAGACTGAAGTGACATCATGTCATTCCCCGGCTGGAATAAACCATTACCTTGTTGCTGGGTACCACTATTCTGAACACTCATCATACTTTTTGTAGATGAAAACAAGTTAACTTGAGGCTGATTGTCCCCACTATGTTGCATTTGGACCATGGTCTGAAAGACACTATTCTGAATCTGTTTTGTTTGTGCTCCTGTTTCTTCTCCATCTCCTGAACTTGGTGTCTGAAACATGGTCGTGCCAGGGGTTGCAACTTGCTGCGTGGTGGTGGTAGAAGTTTCATTTCCAGAAACTGCAGGAGGAGTAGAAAACAATTCACACTGCATTTGTATGTCCTCATTGGTAGATAATGCATTCATCATATGAGAAGGCTGTTGGTAAACTGGCGACTGTTGAAGGTTTCCATTTGCTGAAGGAGTTGAAGGGAATAACTCTGACTGAATCTGGGCAGCTGCCTGGCAAATACTCTGCTGCATCTCCATCACCATTGCAGCTGATGGTTCTAACACTTGCTGCTGCTGTTGCTGCTGCTGCTGATTAGACAATGTGCTTTCAGTCTGTGGACGAACACTTTCAGCTCTCCCAGGTATTAAATTATCTTGCCTGGTGTGAACTGCTGGTTCTGTTGAAGAAAATATTCCAGGACTTACACTATTTTGAATTTGACTGACTTGTTGAAAAATGCCTGCACTGAGCTGTTCTTGAACATTCTCATTACCATCTGGAGCAGAAAATAAAACTGAAGATAACTGTTGCTGTGCCTCTAAAACTTGCTGGACCAAGTCAACACTTCCACTGTTGCTACTAGTAGCACTGCCTGTAAAACTTCCTGCTTGCAACTGCTGAATGGTATTCTGAAGCTGACTTACACTATTTGGTGATGGAAAAATATTTGATGAAATCTGCTGCTGTAAAGTCTGTGCTTGTTCTTGTAGTGGTGATTGCTGCTGTTGTTGTGAGGCCTCAGTCAGCTGTGACAAATTAACTACTGTACCATCTGACTGCAACACTTCTCTAGATTGAGTTTCTCTTGCCTGAAACTGTGTAGCCTGCTGGAGTAGTGCCTCACTGCCAGGGAGCTGATTAGAGGCAGAAACTGCTGGAAAGGCCCCAGACTGTGAGATGTCCTGTGTTTGGATAGTAGTTAGAGTTTCTGGATTGTATGCCTTGGACTGAAGCTGCTGCTGCTTTTCATTTTCTGAAGGTAAGTGGGAAGATGATGATGATGAAAAGGACCCATTTCCTGGTATGTTAGAGATATTTTCTAAAGTTTGCTGAGTTGATCCAACTGTCTTTGTAGTCTAAAAAGCAAAAAAAATCCCAAATAAGAAGTATATGTAAACATTAAATGAGGACACATGATACTTAAAAAAGTACTACTGTTCTAAAAATATATGTAGGGCCTATTTTCCATTCAAATAATCACTTGTAAAACTGGTGTAAGATAATGATGATCCATGATAATATGTCTGATTTGAAGTATTGTAAATTAAGAATCAAACAAGAAAATAGGTTAATGGGGGCCGGGGATTTAGCTCAGTGGCTTAAGCACCTGCCTAGCAAGCACGAGGTCATGAGTTTGATCCCCGGTACCAAAAAAAAAAAAAAGAAAGAAAGTAGGTTAATATTTAACTACTGATATCCTTTTGCAAATGAAGGGTAACAACGGAATGTTAATTCTGTGGTTTATAATCAGCAGACTTCAAACTACCTCCCACTTTGTGGATCATCAGTAATATTACACTGGGAAAAATAAGTAAAAATGGGAGTAGAAATTATGGGAGTGGACTGCAAAGAAAAATAAACATGTTTTAATTCTGAAAATGCTAACAGACTTTTTTTGTGGGGGTGGAGAATACAAGGTCTGGCTATGTAGTCTAGGCTGGCCTTGAACTCATTATGAACCCAGGCTGGTCTTAAATTTACAATCCTCCACCAAGCCCAGCTAAAAATTATTATTTATTAATACTCCTGAACCCACAGGTATTAATTATTCTTTGTCAAAATGTATAAAATATTCACTCTGAAAAGCAAAATTCATTAAGTATATCCAAAAAAAAGCACATGTGAAAGAAACAGGACAAGTAAACATAGTAGTTTTTATATATGAGGTTAACATTTGGGGCACTGTTCAATAGACCTCACCTTAAAAATAGGGGAAGATCTTTTTTCTGCTGTTACTTCCATTGGAGTAACATCTTCACTCTTAATCATACTGCTTGATATGAGTGGAGTGATCAGGGCATTAGGAAGAATATTTACTTTATCTAAGTTACATCCAGTAGTTTTAATTGCTGTACACACACAAAAAAAAAAAAAAAAAAAAAAAAAAAAAAAAAAAAAAAAAAAAAAAAAAAAAAAAAAAAAAAAGAAAAAGAAAGAAAAGTTTAAAACCACAAAGATCATCTAATTCTATCATTAACATGTTAATTCTAAGTCTTAATTTAAATGTCTGTTTTTTGAGGCTATAATGGTAGCATGACACAAAATTGGTGGACCAAGATATACCATTTTTGAAGGACTCTTGGTTTTGGCCCTAAGAATAAAGTTACACACACACACACACACACATACACACACACATCCAAAAATAACAAAACACACAAAACAGTACTGAGATTTCATGTACTGGGATTTCATTACAGAGGCTTCATGCATGCTAGGCAAATATTCTACTAGAGTTACCTCCCACACCCTTGTCAGCAGTTTAAACATTAATAAGCTTAAATAATTGAACTACCAAGCTATAACTCTGAAGGCCCTCCCAAATACCCTGAATTACACTACTCAACATGACCAAGTTATAATTTAGCATACAACCTAGAAATCTCCAGGACTCTGAACTATTTCATTACAACTGTTAGTCTTCTCTTAGCATATGGTTGGTTGGCAAAATAAAGTTCAACAACTTTTTTTTGTGGAAGGGGAGGCAAGATCTTGCTACATAGTTCAGGCTGGCCTTGAACTCGTGGCTATCTTTCTGCATCAGTGCTCGAATTACTGGCATGCCCCAACACATCTGGCTAAATATTTTTAGTAAGTGTTTCTGATCTAAGGTTTTTTCAGCATCTTTGGTTTTTGTTTTACTCTTTTGAGTGAGGATGGTACTATGCTGACCAGAATGGCCTTGAATTCCTATGTAGTCCAGGCTGGCCTCAAACTCCCAATCCTCCTGCCTCACCTACTCCCCAGGCTGGGGGCATGTGCCATTGTACCTGGTAATTTTTTCAACACTTAAGTACAAGTTTAAATTCCAGTTCAATTAAACAACACACACATATCCACTAATAACTGCATCCTCCCCCATACAGTTACTGTTTAAAAGCTCTATTCACAAATTTCTCCAAAATGTCTTTAAAAATGCTTATTAACTCCTCCCCACTTTCTGGAGAGTGAAAATAGGCAGAGTAAGTTAAGAAAAAATCTTTTACTCATCCTAAATTGACCAAAGACAAATATGTTACTGCTATAAGATAAGTAAGAAAAGGTAAATATACAGTTTAATATAAATATATACCATTACCCACTTTCCCTCCTTGATACTGTTTGATACATATAATACGATTAACCTCATCATTTATACAGTCCATTGATCTTGTTCAGATTTCTCATTGTATTAGTACTCACATGTATGTGAGTCTATTTAGTTCCATGTAACTTTATCATGTGTAGACTCGTATATCCAATCAAAGAGAAGTACCACATGTATTAGTTGACCTTTTATAACCTTACCCACTTCTACCACCCTGCAGATACCCTATTGAGGCAACAACAACCTGTTCTACATTTCCATAAATGTGTCATTTCAAGAATGTGTGCAGGAGGGTTGTTGAGAGCTGAAGGCCAGCATGGAGTATACAGTGAGTTCAAGGCCAGCCTGAATAACATAGCGAGACCCTGTCTCAAAAAAAAAAAAAAAAAAAAGTTACATAAAATGGAATCGCATAGAATACACAGGTTATAACTTTTTTTTCCCCAGCACTGGAGGTTGAACCTAGGGCTTTGTGAATGCTAAACAAGTGCTGTGCCACTACTCTACATCCCTAGCCCTTCTAAAAACTTTATTTTGTAACACGGTCTTGCTAAATTGCCTAGACTGGCCTCAAAGTTTTTGGATTTTTTTGGTCCCTGGGATTGAACTCACGATCTCTCGTTTGCCAAGCAGGCACTTATACTGCTGAGTTAAACCCCTGGCCCCTGATTTTTCTTCTTTAGTGGATTATATTGATCATTCTTTCACTTTCTCAATTCTAGGGATTTAACCCAGGGCCTTCACACTGAACAGAGAGTCTTATTAAGTCACTAAGTTGCCCAGATGGGGTTCAAACTTGTGATCCTTCTGCCTGAACCCCTTAAGAGTGCTGAGATTATACTTGGGAGGGGCCAGAGGTTTAGGTCAGCAGTGTAAGTGCCTGCTTGGCAAATGTGAAGTCATGAGTTTGATCCCTGGTACCAAAAAAAAAAAAAAAAAACCAACCAACCAACCAACCAACCAACAAAAACAGCTTCAGTCATACACTTGTGAGCCATCACGTCTGGCTTACATTGATTGCTTTTCTAAAATGAACCAATCTTGTATACCTAGAATAAATTCCATTCAAGCATGGTGTATTATTCTTTTTGTACATTGCTGGATTCGATTTGCTGACATTTTGGTGTAGAACTTTTGTGTCCGTAAGCATTAACCTATAGTCTTCTTTCTTTTTAATACCTTTCCTCTGTTATTTGTTTTGTTTTTGGGTGGAGCATCATTATGTTGCCCAGGCTGGCCTCAAACTCCTAGGTGTAGGGATCTAAGACTACAGGTGCACATCATCATGCTCTGCTTCTCACAAATATTGAGATGCTGTGTTTTCATTTTTATTCAGTTCAATCTATTCATAACCTTGCTTTGAAACTTTCTCTTTGATCCAGATATATGCTAATTAATTTGTGTTTGAAGATTTTCCTGCTTCTGTTATTGATTTCTTTTTTGACTCCATTTCAGCAGGAGAACATATACGGTATAATTAAACTGTGTATTCCTCCCCCAGTTTTACTAAGACATAAATGACAGATTAACAATCACACATAGTTAATAGATGTAGCTTGCTTGTTTTTCAGTGTTGGATATTGAAACCAGTATGACAAATGCTCTACAATCCACAATTTTAAAAAATGTTTAGTGTATTTGTTAGTTCTACAATTCCCATTTGGTTCATTTTACAACTTTCCTCACACTGCTGAAATTTTTTATTTTTCATTTATTTCAAGCACATTCAAGCATAATTTCTTATTAATGTAATTATGCCTTCTTTAAAGTTTTTGTCAAGTAGTTTCAACATCTGATTCATCTTAGTGTCACTAACAGTTGACTATCTTTTCTCATTCATGATTTTTCTGATTCACAATGAAACAGTAATATTTTTATTGTTCCCTGACCCGTTCCCTGCCCCCCCAACAGCCACTGGGATTTGAATGCAGGGCCTTCACACTGAACTACAACCCCAGACCATTTTTATGTTTTTCTTTTGAGACAGGGTCTTGCTAAGTTGCTGAGGCTAGGCTTAAGCTTGCCCTGGCCTCTCCAAACATTCTGTATGTTTTATGAGAAGATTCTTGATTCTACTTTTTTTAGCAGAGTTACTTTGTTTAACTTGTATAAGGTTCTGATCCAATTATGTGTATTGTGGTTTCCATTACAATTTAGTGTTCTGGGCCTTATTCTAGTTTGTGTTTTGGGACCTTCTTGAACTCCAGTTGGATTCCTACTGCTGGTGTTCCCTAAGAATGGAAGGTACTTCCCTGGGCTACCTCATGTCATTGGATGCTGGACTTAAAGGGCAGAAAGCATTTCTCCTGGTATGTTTTCTGGTCTCCCAGGGTCAGTAGACTTTCCATTCTATCATTGCTGGTGCTTTTGGGATAGACAAGCATCAAGCACTTGCCTCCTGCCACTGGGTGAAGGACCACGAGACCCCAGCCTAGTTCACTTTCTGCTTCTTTGATTGCGCTCTCTCATTGGGGTGCAGGGTTGGGAAATACTGGCCTACAGCTTCTGGTCTTGAGTAGAGGGCTAGAAACTGCTGAGGCGGGGTATGTTTGCTGTTTGGGTAGAGACAAGCAAATACTGGGCTTGTTGATGCTATAACTAGAGAGAGAATATACTTACTATTGCCTAATAAGGGATACACTTGGCCCTGGGTTCTGCTATTGCCATTTCTACTGAAATATTTACAAATGCTGCTAGCCTAATTGTGGTCTGGTATGTGCAGACCCTCCTGAGTTCCACTGTGGGCTGATCACATCCCCTGCTGTGGCAGATGTGGGGCATAGGATGAGCCAGTTCTCCTAGATTGTACTGTTGCAGGCAGGGAAGGGGTACATGGCCTTCTAAACCAGTGGGCTAGTTGCTGGCACTACATACAAGACATCCACTAAGTCTCTTCGGAGCTTTCTCTCTCTCAGTCATTTGGCCAAAGAAAGCAGTTTAATATTTGTTTTATGTCTGTGCCTGTTGGCAGTTCTGGGTTATAGACCTCTATAGAATGTGATGCAGAATAAATAGAAGATAAAAGAAGAAAAATCAGTAAACTCACTGTTGTATTGTTTTTCAAGTTCTGAGGTCCCTAGCAAATTCACTTTCTTTCCGTATTTCCAAGTACTTTTATGAGTTTTGAATTATTTTCAAGGTAGCTGGTAGCATTTGGTGATAAAAAGGGTTGAAAAATAAGCCTGAAACTATTTTTTTTTCCCCAGAACCCAGAAGTGCACTTAAATGGAATTTCAAACAACATTAAATGGCTTGAAAGATGTTACTATTATCATTCCTTTTTAAGTTTTCTTTCTCTCTCTTTTTTATTTGAGATAGGGTCTCAATATGTGGCCCTAAACTCTCAGTGACAGTCCTGCCTCAGGTGAGTGCTAGAATTACAGGTGTGTACCACCATGACCCAGTTACATTTTCAACATGTATATATTGAGGCCTACAAATGTCTAGATTGTGAGGAGCTAATGATGGAGAAAATTCTTCCTTCTTGGAAATTATATGCTAGCAAGAGAAGAAAAAGTACACACAAGTCAAGTCTGTATACTACTTAGGGGAAACCTTTCAGCCAATTTAGAAAATTCATATGGCAAATGAGAAAGACATACTTAATCATCCTAATATTTATTTGAAGTTGTGGAGAATATTAGTATTGACAGTGTATGCCAAACAACTTTAAAACAGATTTCTTGTCCACACGTGCCAAACAATAATGCTTGAAACTGAAAATAACAGTAATTTCTACTAAAAGCAAATACTTTAAGGTCAAATGTAAATGGTTAAAATATGCATTAAGATTTGTAAAACAGCCTAGCAAGCGTAAGGTTGTGAGTTCAATTTCTGGTACCAAAAATAAAATAATAAAATAATAAAATAATAAAATAAAATTAAATTAAAATAAAATAAATAAAATAAAATAAAATGTAACTGAAAAGAATTTAGACATTTTCAGGAGATCTAAGTTGTAAGATTGTTGTTCATATTACCTTTAGCAAATCACTTAACTTTTCTAGGTCTTGGCTTATTCAACTATAAAATGAGATTAAACTAGCTTATCTCTATGGTTCTTCCAAACTCCTAAATCTTGGCATGCAGTTAGTTACAACCAGTTAAAAGTGTATGCTCTCAGTTATTTTTCACATACATGCATTTAACTTTCCAAGGCTGAAACTGAAAGAAAGCACATCAATTATTTTATCCCTAGGTCCTAACCATGCATCTGAGTCTTTGAGCAAACTGTTAATACTCAAATTTATCTGAACCTCTACAGATAAAGAAACTTTTGAGAAATATTAAGACTCTTAAAAAATTTTTTTTTGTTGTTGGAAACAAGGTCTCACCATCTTGTGGTGATCCTCCTGCCCCAGAGTGCTAGGATGATAGGTATGCGCTACCATTCCTGGCTTCTCAAGAAACATTTAATATTAGACTACTGTACACTTTTATCTTATTTGACAGGATGTATACACAGTTGGGTAAAGCTTACTTGAGAGCAAAAGTATTTAAAATCTAGCCATCCTTTGGGTATCAAGTTCTAGAACTTATTGTAATTGATACTTATAAGGATGCTTATATCCTTATAATGTGTGACTGCCATAACACAAATTTAAAGTTCACTTATACTGTTTAAAGCATTGCTAATTAAAATTCCATACAGCACACTGAGATAGTACTAAAGCTCTGATTTCCAAGAATTGTAAAAGTAAGCAATGTGTCAAGGATATTACCTGTTTCTCAAAACTATTGTTTTTTATTTAGTCAGAAATTTATTAACTGGTATTATCAGTATTACTGGCATTTCTTTTGAGACAAGATGTTGCTGTGTACACTTCAGGCTGGCTTTGGACTAAGTTGCCCAGGCTAGAATTCAATTTGTGATCCTCTTGCCTCAGCTCTCAAATAGATGGGACTATAAGTATATACCACAATGTCCAGCTAAACTTCTAATTTTTTATTTCTGAATGGAATCCAAAGAGCTGTATGTTTCTTCCCCTTTTGAGCCAAGGTCTTCACCATGTTGCCCAGGCTGCTCTTCAATTTGTGATTCTTCCTGCCTTAGCTTCCAAAGTACTTGCTATTCCAGGCACGTACCATCAAGTTCATGATCTGCTATAAGAAATTTCATATTGGGGCTGGGAATATAATTCACTGGTAGAGCACTTGCCTAACATGTACAAAGTCCTGGGTATACTTTCCAGCACCAAAACCAAAAAAATCTGGATTAGGCTGTGTCCTACCTACAGGATTTTTGAAGAACAGAAGCATAAAACTTGGCAAAGAACAGACACCAACATTCCTGACTTTCTTTTTTTAATATTTTAATATACTTAATGGTGTATATTAAGTTTACAAAATACTGGGTCCCAATGTGGTATTTCCACACATGCACATATTTTGCTAATATTTGTACTCCATAGCTTTTTTTTTTTAATTGGAATTTAACTCAGGACTTTGTGCCACTGAGATATATCCCTAGCCCATTCTCTGACTTCAATAGGTAATTACTTATGGGTATTATCTGTTTAATAACATGGTCTGAGTGGTTTTTTTCTTAGATGTATTTATACACTGAAGCTCAACCAATAATTTTTTAAAAATTCTAGAGAGGTGACCTTTGGCAAATTATTTAACCTCTCTTACAGTTTGGCTTTCTCTTCTATGAAATATTAACATTGTTACCAGTGTCACAGTTTGCTACACTGAACACATGTGGACACTGAATCTTACTACTAATAATAAAAGAGCTCACTGTTTTTTATAAAACTTATTAAGCATGTTATTCTCCTTAAAAGTAAATAGTTCAAATATTTAACATTTTATTTATTAATATGAATTATAATCATATTCATGGGCAGGAAAATATAAACAAAAGACAAAATTAGACAAATACGCCATAACATAACCTGCATCTTCATATATAAAGGCATAAAAGTATCATCATTACATACTACAGTTGTATTACAAATCTGCTAAGGAATCTGTCCTACCTCATTACAACATTCTAAAGACAGTTTATGTTCACTATTTCTGGACACTAGCAGTGGAGTAAATAAAGGTGTCAGAAGGAAGAATGATAATAAAAGAACCTAAAACAACTTTTTCAAATGACTCTATATTTTGGCCTCTTCAGTCACAATGACAAGTACTGACCTTATCAGAAGCAGGAAGCTTTATAGCTTTGATTCTACATTTTTGCAAGAGTTTTGATATTGGAGAATTTTAAATTCCTCTATTGCAATGTGTGTTTTTAGAAACTGTTTATATGCTGTTTATATGAAGGAAAATATCAAACAGAACAATTCTCTACAGTCAATAAAGTTAAACAAATACTTATTTTACAGTAAGATGTCCTGCTAAGGTGATACAAATACCTAACAGAAAAAAGAAAAAAATACCTAAGAGAAAACAGAATACTAAGGTTTTGCTAAAGAAGGACTGCCTTGGTTTTTTCTGGAGACAGGGTCTTGCTATACAGTTCAGGCTGGCCTTGAACTCACTAGCCCACTTTGGCCTCAAACTTGCAGTGATCCTCAGCTTCTTGAGTGCTGAGATTACAAATGTGCACCATCACACCTAGCCCTAACTACAACTTTTGAGAAGAATCCATTTGTTACCTTTCATGGCTTCTTCAAAAGAGCAAGGTCTTGCTGGGCTGGATATTTCCTTCTTCACAGTTACATTCAAAGTACCAGCTGCTGCTGCTAAGAAAAAAGTTCATGTACTGTATTTATTTAAATTTATTCATTATAACAAATTATATTATCTTAAAATCCTTCAGTTGGTCTATTTTCTCACAGAGCATCATTAACTTACTTGTTTAGAAAAACTATATTGAGATAAATTGGGAGGGGGAGTGTTTTTTGAGACAGAGTCTTGCTTGCAGTTCAGGCTGGCCTTGAACTCACTATGTATCCTAGACTGGCTTTGAACTTTCGAGGATCCTCCTGGCTCAGTCTTCCGAGTGCTGGGATTACTGGCATTTGCCATCACACTCAGTGGGATGAATTTTTGTAACAAATAGTCTAGCCTTTAAAACTTCACTAATTGGGCCGGGGATTTAGCTCAGTGGTATAAGCACCT
>PVJX010006399.1:0-45431 GCA_004027295.1 Dolichotis patagonum | reverse complement strand
ACTATTAGGACCAGCAAGACAAGATTCACTATTTACTGATATAATTTATTAAATATACTGATTCAAAAGCATTAAATATTTAAGCTAATATAAGTCCTAAAATTCTTATAATCAATAAAAACACATGACAATGAAATCTCAGCATTTTTAGGAGAGCAAAAATTTCAAGGCCATCCTCTGTGGGAGACAACTCCAGTGACTTCCTTTGAATCCAAAACAATTACTGTGATTTTGATTATTTGGAGACTCATTTCCTTATATTGATATGTAAAAAGCTGTGAAGGGTATTTCCTTCTCTCTTCAAGTGGCTCTAAGTATTGCAAATAAGGCTAGCCAGGTGGTAGGTAACATGCAATTTCTATCAGATAAGTCTAGGATATGAGCACTCCAGATGAGATGTTAGAGCCAACAGCTCTGGGCCAGCCTCAAGATAAAGAGGCTATGACTCCTGAGGGCACAAGAGTTTGCATATCAGAATCAAAATGATAGCCCCCCAAAACAATTCCATTGCTACTAAATTGGATTATGTAAATTGATCCTTCTACATATCTTTATCTCTGCAATTTACAGAGACTGTCAATCTTGCACCTGGCCAGCCAGCTCAAGTTACTCATGTAATTCCTGCCATCCTCACTTGATTCCTGCCATCCTCACTGTCACTCATCCCTGAGCCACCTCCCTTCTTCATAAAATAATAAATTCTGGGAGAGGCCTAGGATCGAGGCCTTTTTCTGCATGTCCTCATGGGGATTAGATTTAGGACCCATTGGCTGCTCTTAACTTGGAACATGTCTTGGTGTCTTTATTCTCACAGTGGGTTGCATTGGTGGTGGCAGACTGGAATTAACTTGCTGGGATTCCAATGATGTCTCAATGGGATTACAAATGTAACTTTTTGGATTGTGAGAAGGACCAGAAAGACGATTACAATACTTGGATGACTGAACTCAATATTGGGGTTTACAATATTTGGCACCCAACGTGGGGCCCGAACCCATGACCCTGAGATTAAGAGTCTCATGATCCTCTTCTTCTCCTATAAGTGAAGCAAAAGTTAATCAGAACAGATGAGGGAGTTTGAGGGCTTCTGAGGGAAAAAACAAAACAAGTATTTTGTCTTTGACTATAAACCAATCTCCTATCTTTGCTTTTTCTTTCTCCTGTTTTTACTAAAACAGATTATTCTTTCTTTTTCTCTCTCTTTTCTGTTATCTTAAGGGGGTGCTTTTTGAGCCAGGGGTTAGCAATGTACAGTAGTTCAGGCTGGCCTTGAACTCACAGTGGTCCTCCTGCCTTGGCCTTCCAAGTGCTGGAAATACAGGTGTGTGCCATCATGCCCAGCTCTTGAAACCAGAATATTATTATTCCTAAACTTTGTCTTTACATTCCAAAATTTTTACTTGTGATCTATTCTGAGACAAATAAATATCAAGGGGAATTTTGTTAGTGTTATATACTATGGCATACCTCTGTGGCAAACTAGTGGAAAACAAGTAATGTTGCAAACTTCAGAAATGATCAAAAAGAAAATGGAGTAAATTGAAAAAAAGTAACTATCAAGACTAGTTATATATAACTCTACCATAGTTACTACCCAATACCTGCCCCCCAGATGTGATCTTCCTATGTCGTTCATACAGGGCTCAAACTCTTGGGTTTAAGCAATCCTCCTACCTCACTCAGCCTCCTCTAAGAAGCTGGGACTAAAGGCAGGAACCACTATGCCTGGCTTTGTTTCTTACTTTTCCATGCCAGGGTTTTCTTTCTTTGCCACTTTTCCTTATCATCTATCTTACTAGATCCTGAACTGTTTGAGAATAACATCTAAGTAAACTATGGAAGAATTGCTAATTCTGAAGTATGGTTGAGACTAGAATGAACTATACCAATAATAACTATGGCAGATATCAAGCCTAGATTGATGGAACATATGGTTTCCATTTTTAAAATGTTATCCCTACATTCTGCCAGAAGGCTTTTTTCTTCTTTAAGCAACTAAGTGAACACAGGCAAACATATCATAAGACAGTTTAAAGTCAGTTATTATCACTAATTACTCCAAGGGTATCCTTCCCATCTGTCCAAATGCACCCTAGATGGCTGTCGAAGTAGTACAGTGGTACAGCACATGCTTACCATACATGAGGTACTGGGTTCAAAGCTTAACACCCCCCACCCCTGCACACACACACATAAAGCAACCTATAAACCAGCCAACTAAACTAGTAGCAATTTCCTACAATTTCCACTTTCATCATTCTGCACATAACAGGTACTCAATAAATGGCAGTTTTAGAGACTCTAATCTCAAAGATTTCTAGCTTTCCTTTTATTGTTGAAGTATATGAGAATAATAGGTGGGGTTTATTAACGCAAGCGAAGTCTGCATTTTACCTGGTGCGCATAAATAGTCTATACGCATTTTGATGGCTCTCTCATGTTTCCTATTACCTGTAGATTTACCTTGAGCCTTCATCATCTTATAAATAACAGCTCATCCAAAGAGCCACTTTTCTTTCAATATCAGTAACATTTGCCTATATAAGTTTTCATTTATTTGTGTTTTATTTATTGCAAGGCTGCTATTTTCATAATGTACATGAACAATGTCACAGAATTTAAAAAAATTTTTGGAATAATTTTAAGTATCAGTACAGGAACTAAAACACAGGATTGCGTTTAATAAGTAAAACATTTAGGCAATAACTAAAGAATCCTGGCATATTTCTAACACTAATGGCAATTTACTTTTGATTTTATTTTCAGTATTACACACCCAGCTTGAATGTAAATTTTGTATATTGTTAAGTATGAAGAACACGATGCAACTGCACAGGTAGTCACCAGTTATTGTGATATAATAAATAACCAGGCTATTTTGATGACAAAAATTTTGTACTTGTTTTTACTTTCTAATAGAGAAATTGCCACAATTCCTTTGCTTTTCAACATCTCTTGTATGAATTTTTTTTCCAGGTGGGAAAAAAAGCTGTGAAACCTACTTGGTAACCAAAGAAGCAAAGTCATGTAATGGAGTTTTTCTTGGTCACAATTTTCTTTGCTGTCCAGCATAACCTATATATAATCTTTGAACTATTTTCATACCTTATGTTTTTATCCAGCACTCTTACTGTACTATGTACTGGTCTGTGAACAATGTCAAATAAAAAAGCATGAACAGGTAGTATGGTTGAAACAAAAATGAAGGGTCATCTTTTGTCCATTTAAAATGGTGTTTTGAATTTCACATGCAGAAAACATTTTGTTACATTGCAACTTTTTTATACTGTAAATTTTAATGTGTTTAATAAATGCAACATGGTGATTAAGTTCAGTGTATACTATTTAAAATGTACATTTCATAAATACAGTTTAAAGAGAAAGCATCATTTTATATATACTAACAGTTAAGTGTATGTCAGAAATTGATATATAAATATATTTTAACATATTTTCTGAAATTAAACTTAACTGGTGTTGAAAAAAAGTATGATAGAAATGATTTCATTAACATAAGAGTAAAAGTAGTATTTGGTCTTTTTAGGAAATAATGCAATTTCTAAAATAATATTAGTGCATCTTATTGAATAACTTTATTTTTGGTTGGCTGTTTTTTAGCTTTCCAAAGAACTAGAAATTACTCACTTTAGTTCACAATGTCTTGTTTTGACATACCTGGGTCTGGAGTGTAAGTGAATGGCTGGACATCATGGGATCTTCCAGCATTGGTCACGACATATATTCCCACAGATACAGGCAAAGTTATATGTTGGTCATGATATGGAGGAACCTTGACGATGAGATGGTTCTAATTAAAAGAAAAGTATAAAAGTCAAAAAAGAAACAATATTTAAAATAACAATTAAGTGTATTTTCTATTAAAGTTTAAAAGTCTGATTAATGTATTTTAAAACTCAGGTTCACAGGAACCAGACCATCAATCTTATAATTTCTCTTAAGGTAAAATCCAACTATTTCATAATGGGTTATAAGGTCTCCACCCTGTCAACTTCATTGCTTTCCCCCAGCTTACAACTAGACACAATGAACTTCTTGGCCCATTCTTTTAACATATTGTACCCAGTTTTATCTCACATTAGCTGTCCAAATATGATATTCTTCTGTCACCTCCCCAAACAGCAGGTTTCTTACCCATTTTCAGATGCTACACAAATGTCACTTCCTTACAGAAGTCTTTCTGTTACAGAAAGTCTTCTGTTACAGAAGTCTTTAAACCAAACTGTTTAAAGTAGTCTTCTTACCCAACCTGGTCACAAAATTTTGTTTATTTCCCTAACAGAACTTATTACCACTTGAAATCATCCTGGTTGGGTTTTTTTTTTTTTTTTGGTCCCTTTTCAATTACAAGAATTTAAGTTACATGAAGATCCAAGCTATTTTTGTCCTTTACTCATATCCTCTGTTAAGAATATTTTTTTTATTTTGTTTTCGGTCTTTCTGAGACAGGGTCTTGCTATGCAGTTCAGGCTGGTCTTAAACTCAGATTGTCTCAAACTGTCAACAATCCTGCTGCCTTAGTTTCCCAAGTGCTGGAATTATAGGTGTGCATCACCATGCCTGGCTTAAGAATAGTCTTACACACAAAAGGCACTCAAATATATTTATTGAAGAGTAAATTATGAAGAAAAAAATATATGCCCATTGTTATGGCTTGTATTTAGACGCCTCCTTCCCCAAAGCCTCAGGTGGTCATAGGTCAGTAGTTTCAAAGGTAGCTAGATTAGGGTATATGAACGAAGATCAATGGAAGCCCCATGGTAGGTACAGCAACAATCAGTAAGTTTGCAGCCTGAACAGAATATAAAGGGACAGAAAGAAGGCAAGCCTGCTGTTGCTGCTTTTTCACTGCCTCCTGCCTGCTGTCATGGACTGTTTCTCCTCTGTGACACAGCACTGCCTTGGAGCCAGTCAACCATAGACTGAAACCTTTACAAATTGTGAGTCAATATAAATCTTTCCTCCTTTTACTTTGGGTGTCAGGTATTTTGTCCCAGTAGAGGGAAGTAACCAAGCTACCCACAAATCATAAAGTCAGATAGCAAATGTTTTGTACAACTTCAAGATAAGATGAACTTCACAATGCCATTTGTACCTTCCTAATCACTTTCTCAATTTGTACCTTCCTAACCACTTTCTCCATTTAAAGTCAAACAGGGTGCAGTGTACCCAAACTCCAATGAATTAAAGATATTTTTAGGTAGAATAGTGGCAAATGTAGTCTTAGAAAAGGGCAGAGTTCATAAATGCCTCACCAGCACTTACTCAAGAGGACTGCATCTTCTTAGGAGCTAACATTAACCACATATTAACTTCTTCTTCTTCCTTAGATTATAGTAATAGAAAGGGACAGCAAGAGGTAGTGATTACCCATTTTACCAATTATCCTACATGCAGGAGCCTAACACAGACAACTCAAGGTGAGGTGAGTCTAAGAATATTTCTTATTTTAGATTACAGTTGATTGACTCAACTGAATAAAACATGGGACAAATAAGGCCAATGCCACGGTTTCAATTTCTGAGCACTTAAATGTTTTGTTTGTTGAAACAGGGTCTCGCCATATAGATTAGGCTGGCTTCAAACTCAATTACTGTCCAGCCTCAGCCTCCCAATTGCTGGGATTACAAGGTGTACCACCATGCTTGGCTTAAATTTGTTTTTCAATCATTTTAAAACATTCTCTGAAATTGCTCCAAATTTATGCCTCCTAAATTAGTCTCAAAAAAAAGGCTCAAAACTTCCATACATTTTTTTTTTTTTCTTGGTGCCAGGGACCGACTTTGCACTTGCCAGGCAGGTGCTTATGCCGCTGAACTAAATCCCTGGCCCATCCATATATACTTCTAAATCGAGTGAAAGAACATGCAGTGTAAGTGTGTATGCCTTCACAGTTACTATAGGGAAGAATCTGAAACACATATGGTCATCAGAAACACACCTGAATGATATGAACTGCTTAGAAACAGTACTGTCCACCTTCATTTTACTCTACTATTTAAACACTACTACTATATCACAGAAGCAATCTACCTAGAGTGAAGAAGATTGAATAGATGGCTTGTAAAATATTTTTTATTCTTGGAGTAATCTGACAAACTCTACCACTGAAATTATTCTTCTGAATTAAAAGGAGGCCTTGTCTTTCAGTAACTGCTAATAGAATTCATGTTTTAAATTACATACGTATTTGATCAAAACACTTCTCTCTTTGTGTCAGAGTATATTTACACAAGTTCCACTTGAAAGCTTTTTAAAACCTTTTTCCCCATTGTTTTGTTTTTAGACAAGGTTTTGCTAATATATTTCAAGGTGGCACTGAAATCACTATGTAGACTAGGCTGGCCACAAACTCAAAAATGATCCTCCTGCCTCAGTCTCTCTAGTGCTCAGATTGCAGGTATGTGCCACCATGCCCAGGAAAGCAGGGTTATCTGTTAAAATTAATCATAATTGTAATGTATAAAGTCATCTTTTTTTTGGAGGCAGGCTTTCCCTATGTAGTTCAGGCTAGCTTTGAACTCACTTTGTAGCCCAGGCTGGCCTTGAACTCAGGGTGATCCTCCTGGCTCAGTCTTCTGAGTGCTGGGATCACAGGTGTGTGCCACCATGCCCAGCTGTATAGTTATCTTTAAATGACTGTTTCTATTATATATCCTCTAGGTTACTTAAAATATTGTATATCTTCTTCTGACTTACCTATGTATGCTAGATTTTTGTATCATTTTTAGTGGTACTGAGGACTAAACTCAGGGTCTCTGCATTGAGCTATATCCCTGGCCCTTATTATTTTTTTTATTTTGAGATGGAGTTCCTCCTTCAGGCAGGACTTGAAGTTGTGATTCTCTTGCCTCAGACTCCCAGACTCTGGGATTACAGATATGTACCACTTAACCTGACTACTGTCTGACATTTCTTAACTGACCACATTTAAGTTTCATCCCATTTTTCTTCTTTTCTTTCTTTCTTCCTTCCTTCTACCCACATCTTTCGATCCATTCTGGGGATTAAGTTTAGGATCCTGCATATGCTAGAGTGATGCTCTACTTAATTATATCCCCAGCCTCCTAATTTTTTCTTCCAACGTATTTCCTTCTCTTCAATATTTATTTTCTATTTTTCCCCCTTTCATATGATCACAAGGATCAATTCCCAAGGATCTCAGTTCTGATTCCCTGGGTTGAACCCCAAGTTCCAAAACAAACATAATGATGACTTGTTAATACAAAGTTTTATATTAGGGGGTTGGGGATATAGCTCAGCTACACAGTGCTTGCCTGACAAGTGCAAGGTCCTCAGTTTGATTCCTAGCACTCCCACCCCCTCAAAAGTCCTACATTAAACAGCAAGATAAAATAAAATCTGAAGCTATCTTCATATTAATATTTTATTTTTTCAGACAAGGTCTTGTTAGATAGCCCAAGTTGGCCTCAAACATGTGGCAATTCTCCTGCCTCAGCCTGTTTAGGGCTAGGATTACAGCCATGTACCACCATGGCTAATAATTTTGTATAATCTCTGAACTAAGTCCATCTTCAAAACCAGTCTCTCTTTTTATTAATCTGCATCACAGGAACAGCAATTATAATAGAGCATTTCAAACCAGGGAATTGGTTGGGTACAGTAGCGCACACCTAAGATCCCAGCACTCAGATCCCAGACTGAGACAAGAGGATCATTGCAAGTTCGAAGTCAGGCTGAAATATACAGCAAACCCCTGAATCAAAAAGACAAAATACAAAGCCAGGGATTTAGCTCAGCGGTATAAGCATCTGCCTGGCAAACACAAGGTCACGAGTTCAATCCATGGTACAAAACAGAACAACAACAACAAAAAAGACAAAACACAAAACCAAGAGAATTTACATTAATTGAACCAATTTGTGAAAAAGTAAAACATGTTCATAATACACAGAGTTTCAGTCAGGATTAAAACCTTAGTATATAAGAACATGTTTGAAATTAGGGTTTGAAGTATCCTCAGAAAACAACCACACAGATCTTAGGTCAGAGACTTTTTTTTTCCAAAGGGAATAAAATGAGCTGACAAGTTTTTTTGTATTTATTAAGTGGCATTAGGAACATCATAGCAGACCATGTTACATTGTCACTGACCTTCAGGAGGCCTTTAGAGGAAGATACTGTTGGTGTATAGGGAGATTGCAATTCCCATCTGATTGGGTAACTTTGAAGTTTAGGTCACTGCACAAGCTAACAATGTCATTTATTAAAACTTTTTTTTTGAGACAGGGCCTTGCTATATACATCAGGCTGGCCTCAAACTGAAGACTATCCTCCTGCCTCAGCCTCTCACATACTGGAATTACAGGCCTACACTACCATGCCTGACTAGTAGCAACATTGGTAATAGAAGCTGTATCAGTTCTGACCTCTGGTGGACCAGAGAGTATAGGTCAGTTGCACAGATATTACATAATCAAATCCAAATAAAATCTCAAGACAGCAAAGGCATGGGTGATACCAACGCTGTATATGATCACACAATGTTTTAAGATAGGGCAATGCATCCTGGTGGATAACTGTTTGGCCTTTTAGAACTCTCAGACCTTGCCCTATTTCTTTTACATAGCTAATTACAGTTTGCACCCTTATACTGTAATAAACCTGTACAGCACTTTCCAGAGTTCTTTGAATTTTAGCAAATTATTAAATCGCAGGAGACAGTAGGAAAACACAGATTTAGAGTCAGTTACTTAGATGGAATGATGGCCTGAAGACCTCTGAACCTATTATGGCTTGGTATATGAATTGAGGGCTGTTTTGACTATGGTCATGGTCTTGAGTTTGGCAATACAATGGATGTAAAATGTTTAACAATGTATTAATTTTTACAGAGAGGAGTAATAAAAAACTAAAAACCAAAGAAAATATGAATATTCTGGATAAACTGGCTATATTTTTTTCCAATTCTTTTTCAATCACACTACTTTCTCTCAAGTGCCTTTTTAAAAAAATCTCTGTCAGCTCTGCACACTAAAGTTTAGGCTTTAGTTATTTTGAACAAATTAGCTTGATCCCCACCCCATCAAAACCTGTAAACACTACATTTCTGCATGTTTCTTTTAACTTGCTCATAAAGTTAGTCTTCACTCTCATTAGTCTCAATTTCTATGGATTTGACACTTCTGTTCTATATAGTAAATATTAAGTCAGGTCATTGTCCTTGTTTTGTAGTTGTCTTTCCTTGTTATGTGGAAAACAATTCATCACAGAGTCCTACAAACAGATTCTGTTGTATGTTTTGTGATAATGGGAATTGAACCCAGGAGATGTTAGCTACATCCCTAATTTTTTTTACTTTTATCTACACTGAGATAGAGTCTCACTAAATTGCCCATGTGGGTCATGACCTTGAGATCTTCCTGCCTTAGCTTCTGGAGTAGCTGGGATTATAGGCATGTACCACCATACCCAGGATGGGGGAAATCCCAGTAACAGAATTTAAAAAAAAGAGGAAACAAAAGTGTTTTATTAAAACTAGTAACTTTTGCTACTACTCTTGACTTTTTCATCAATCCATATAACATTTAATCTATTAAAAATTTTTTTCAGAACAAAACCAAATTGAGAGTACACAACCAAATTATAAAAATGCTTAAATTCTACCTGATGAAATAATTCCATGTCGATTTCAGCTTCTGATTTCCAAGAGTTTTCATCTGATTGAAATAAAAACAGAAACTTACTAAATTTTCTGACCTGTTTTACTCTGTAGATATTTTTATAACAAAGTGAAACACAAACAATCTTTGTACCACTAAGATGCCTACTTACCAGAAACGTTTTCTTGGAAAATAACTTTAGTTCCTTTAAGAAAGTTCTTGCCGATCAAAAACACTTCTTCTTCTCCTTTCACTGAACAGCTATGTAAGCTTTTCTTTAAGATCTCTGGCACTCCTGCTGGCTGAGCTGTGGGTATAAACAAGCATTCCATAAAAAGAACTAACACTTATTTCTTACCGAAGAGCAACCTGTATTTATATATCTAGATCTGAGTTGTCTTACTGATTCTGAATTTAAATTATTCGGCACCATAACTTTTATCCAAATGGAGGGCAGAGAAGAAAAATTAGAAAAGTCCATACTAATTCCTAATGAATTTTGTTAAGACTTCATAGGCAGTGATAAATGCCATCTTTGTCCTTACATTAATGGTAAAAGTTTGAAAAAATGAACTTGGTCATATTTTATCTTAGTAATTTTTCTAAAGTTCTGATGGTATCAGGAATCAAATCCAGGGTCTTGTATACGCTGGGCAAGTACTCTGCCACTGTACTCAAGTACTCATCCCTCATTTTAGTATTTTTAAAAATTAAATTTTTAAAAAACAGGGTTGTCTCACAGCCCTAACCTTTAAAGCATCAGCTATGCTATCTATTACAAGGTCTTTGAGCTAATGAATGGTATGTAGATGGTACTGGGGATGTATGTAAGGGTCCAGACACAGGACCTAGAGACCCCATAACAAAAGGACACCAAAAATGCAAACAAGTCCTCTTCAGAACAATTTGTTCCAGCAGGTAGTTTCTCTGAATCAGGAAACTTTAGTGGTAAAATACAAGATACACTTGTTTTTCAATTTTAAGGATTAACCACTACTAAAATTAACAAAGACAAGTACTGAGGACAAAGAAGTAATGGGAGACTGTAATTAGTCTATCAATTGCCATGATTTGCTTAAGAAAATTTAATAGGAATTATTTAGGAAAACAAAAGATCTGGGAAATAGTAGGTTAAGAAAAGCCAAAACAAAAATATTTCTATAAGCATTTCATACTCTGTATACAGAAAACAGTATATAGTTTTCTGAAAACATTTGACTCTGGAAACATTCTTCCTTACCAATATCTATAAGGACTACTTTCCAAAAGATCACTCTGTGGGGTTCTAATGTATAATGATACAGTTTAAGCACTCAGTCCTTAATAGACTTTTTCCTTTAAGGTTAACATATTCCTGCTGGCTTGACCCACTGGTGGTACAAACAGAATTAATCACTTTTAAATTTTTGAGACAGGGTCTCACTGTGTAGTCTAGGCTATTTTTTTTTTTAGTCTAGGCTATTCTTGAACTCACTATGTAGCCCAGGCTGGCCTCGAACTCATAGCAATCCCCTTGTCTCAGCCTCCTGAGTGCTTGGAGGTGCTTAGTATGCGTACCACACCCAGCTCTACTCAGTTTTATTGGCTTTTTTACTCATGAAATTAAAAACCACATGGAATAGTCATGCATGTACCATCATGCCCCATCATGAACATGTAAGCACTTTGTCACAGCTTATGCTAGTTTTAACAAATCTCTGAAACCTATTTACAAAGATAACCAGATATTATCTAACTCATCAATGTCTAATTTAATGAGACTTCAATATACTGAAAAAAATCCTCCTTACTTACATATTTAATAGTGAATCTAGTATTTATAAAAATGCTCACATACAGCATTTGGAAGAGTAAGGCAAGAGGATCATTGCAAGTTTGAGACCAGTCTGGGCTATAAAGTGAGCTGCAGGCCTGCCTGAATTGCATAACAAGACCCTGTCTCAGACAACAACAATCAAAAAGCTAACATATAAAGTTGTATTAGAAAATAATCACTGCCCCCCTTTCCCTAGGCCCCCGCTTAGAGAAAAGCTGTAATTCTTGGCCCACTGATAACAAGCTTATCCATGTGGCTTATGAAATGTGAACTGAAGTAATGTGCCAAGTCCAAGCAAAAGCATTAAGAGCCAACATGGTTCCAGGATCTCTGTTGTAAACCACTGGTTTGTATTTACTTCCCTCTCCTTTTTGGTTGTTTATACCAATGTAAACATATACGAAGCATCAATCAGCCTTTATTGTACAAACAGGTATCTTTGCTACATGAAACTGAGTGTATGTATGCATGTATATATGCATGTATGTATGTGTGTATGTATATAAATGTGTATGTATGTGTGTATGCATACACACACACACACACACACACACACACACACTGTCTAGAACCCACAGGATTAATATATGAACAGAATGTGAAGAGTTAACTGGCAATTATATACCTTTTCAAATAAAGAATTAAACCAGATAAAGTCAAAAGCAACTTTTTGAGGGGCTGGGAATTTAGCTCAGCAGCGTAAGTGCCTACCTGGCAAGCATGAGGTTGTGAGTTCGATCCCCGGTACCAAAAAAATAAAAATAACTTTCTGGAGTAACAACAACAGGTACTTGTCCTTAAAATATTTGAAAATAGGTAATATATTATTTTCATTAAAAACAAAAGGTGTGTTGGGGATTCAGCTCAGGGGCACAAGTGCCTGCTGGGTAAACGTGGGACTGTGAGTTCAATCCCTGGTACCAAAAAAAAGGGTGCAAAATTATATTAATATACTGCATTAACAAAATGTGATATAATCTATAATCTTTCCCTCCATTTTTAAATACCATGTGGAAATCCCACTTCACTGAGGACTACTAAAACTTTTTTCAGGTCAGCAGTGTGGTCGTCCATGCCTGTAATCTCAGCAGGTGGGAGGCTAAGGCAGGCACTTCAAGGATACCCTGAACTACACCGTGAGATCACATTTAAAAAACAACAAAAATACCTTTTTTCATCTCTCATTCTTGCTTTCTATGTACTGAAGGCATAAGAAAGCCAAATGAGGCCCTGAAGGTTTAGAGTATTTGTCTTCCATATTTATATTACAGAAAAAACTAGTCTTACTGCTCAAGACAATTTAACTTTTAACTTTTGATTTTAGTATATGTGCCACCAAAGCAAGCACAACTTTTAACTTTTGATCTTACTGTGTTTTGTTGTTTTGCTGAAACACAGTCTCACTATGTAATGACTGGCCCTGAATTCATTATGTGGTGATGCTCCTGCCTCAGTCTCCTGAGTGCTGAGATTATAGGCGTGTACCACCATGATCTTTCTGATTTTTTAAAAGGTCCTTTGTATTAAAAAGGTTTAATGGTTACTGCTGTGGTTTATATCTAGATGTCCTTCCAAAGCTTTGTGTGCTCATAGGTGGGACTTTTGGGACCTAACTGGATCATAGGAGCATGATACTCATCAGTAGATTAGTTCACTGATGAATTTATAGCTAAGTATGATAATACTGAGAAGTGAAGCCTAGCCAGAGGAGGTGGGTCACTGGGGGCATGGCCTAGAAGATCTCCCTTCCTTTTCCCTTCACTCTCTGTTTGTTGTCTGCCGTACCATGGGCAACACTCCTCTGCCTTGCCTTTGTGCCATGCTGCTGTATCTTTTTTTTGGTACTGGGGATCGAACTCATGGCCTTGTGCTTATCAAGCAGGCGCTTAGGCCACTGAGCTAAATCTCTGGCTCATGCTGCTGTATCTTGAAGCTAGTCTGCAGACTGAAACTACAGACTGAAACCTGCTGTATCTTGAAGCCAGTCTGCAGATTTAACTACAGACTGAAACCTCTATAAACAATGAGCGAAAATAAACCTTTCCTCCTCTATTTTGTGAGTGTCAGATACTTTGTCCCAGCAATAAGAAAGTAACTAAGAAAAAACAGTTAACTAATAGCACACACTTCATACAGAAGACTCCATACATAACAGAACTAAAGTCAGGATTACTTAAGCATTAACTATTTTATTTTCATTTTTAACGGCTAAGATGACTCCTTCCTCCCCTGCAATCCTGGCTGGATTGAATTGAGATCTTTGCACATGCTCTACCACGTAAGCTAACTCTTGAAAGCAATTACATAGCTTGAAAATTATAGCATACACATAAAAAAAACCCCTAGCCATCTTTCTAGTACTCCTAGATGTTTTTCAGATAGCACTTTAAAATATAAAGCTGCAAAGTTTTAATGAATACCTGGATACTAAAAAACAACTAAGCCTATGATACTGTCTGTGAAAATTAAATATTTAGATTTTTAGAATAAAAATCCTATATCACATCAAGGAAGTACTAACCATATGTGAAATTTTGGGAAAGGGACAGTTTACTTAATGACATTATCCTCTTCCCAAAGTTATGATACAGACAGAAATAAGAGAAGCAGAAAATTGTTACATGTGGACTTAGTAAGTATTATGATATAAAATAATATATATAATAAATAAGAAAGCCATAATTAATTTTGTCATAATTACTGTAAGAGAGTATATTAATACACATAGATATTCTTAATTTAATAAAATGATATAAACTTATACACTAAAACCCAAAAACATATATGCCTCTACTCTCTGGAGAATTCTGTAAGTGTTAAGAATATAAAGGGAATGATTCTTCCATCCCCTTATACACAAAAAGACAAACAGCCATTGTTAATCCAACAATTCAAAGCTGAATTTTTTTTTAAACCAAAGCACAGCATGAATGTTGGCAGTATGCCTTTTTGCATTAGATGGTATGACAAGCATCATTTTCCTCTAATGTCCATCACCACATGGTCCCTTCTTTTTTCACTTCCTTTCTGACTCCTCTGTATTTTTCTATCTTCCACTCCAATTCCAACTTTTCTTACTAACCTATTTCCTTTCCAACTCTCGTTCTATTGCAACAATACAAACCTGCCAAAAAAACAAACAAACAAAAAAAACCCCCACTGTATTCATGGAAATAAACCAAAAACTCACAAGGGAACAAATAGTCTTATTTTTATAGTAATTGTTTAAATATAAAGATTTTGAAAGTCCTTTGTTTCACTGTATATTATTTATGGTTATTCTTCCTCTTTTATATCCATCAGTCCCCAAAGCCTTAATTCAAAAATTCAAGTTTCCTAAAGTGATCAGGGTAAAAATTCAAATAGATTTGCTCAATAGTTTTTACAAAAGAGACCTTGTCTCACTGTCTAACTTCAATCATGTACACATTATTTTTTGTTCCAATCTTATCAACTCTTTAATTCTTCCGAAAGAATTATACCTTTTCAAGGAGTTCACTGAAACAAAGATCCCTCTGCCAAGAAAGACTTCTAAATCCCATTTTGCCAGTCTATTTCCAATTGTCCTTCAAGCCATACCCAAAGGATGACCATCTCCAGTCTCAGATTTGCTTCTTCTGTTTCCACTGTACCCTATCCCCATACCTACTGCAAATATATACTATCTTTATGTACATTTTAAATACAATTTAAAGTTTATATAATTTTACTTTTAGATTTTATTTATTTATTCTGAGACAGGGTTTTCCTATGTAGTTCAGGCTGTTCAGGCTGGCCTTGAACTTTTGGTGATTCTTAGCTTCCTGAGTGTTGGTGTTACAAGTGTGCACCACTGTGCCTGGCTATAATTTTATATACACATATAGTATGCGGAAGTAAAGATAATTTTATAATATACTCCCCCAACCTATAAACTCCTTATACCATCATTTCTCTAATTCCAGAGTTTTACACAATGTTAAGAATCCACGACATTAACTATGAAACTAAATGAATATGGTAGTCTACACCTGTAATCCCAGCTGTTAAAGCAGCTCAACAACAACAACAACAACAACAACAACAAAAGCAGCTCAACATAACATACCAAGAACCAGTCTAAAAATCAAAACCAAACTATGAAGCTTTGCAAAAGTAAAAACAAGCCTAATACCCCTTTGGAGATTTTTTTTTTTGGTACCGGGGATCAAACTCACGACCTCACGCTTGCAAAGCAGGCACTTATGCCGCTGAGCTAAATCTCCAGCCCTCCTTTGGAGATTTTGAATAAATAAAATCTACTCTCTCTTCCATTACAGAGCAACTGAAATGAGTAATTTCTCATCCATTAATAACACCGAGTTGTAATCAGGATCAAATGGGTTAAGGCAGAACTGTTTTAGTGGGGAGCACCGTTACAATAATACTCGCTAAAGAGGAGGAAAAAGCAATAGTTACTAAGGAGAAATACTATCTACTGGGGAACAGAAAGATGCTACTGTGAAAAGTGAAACTAAAGTTAACACCTTTTCTTTTTCATCTAGTCTAACATTTAAGCAAAAACAAAAAAGTTTTAAAAACTTAAAATCTTTCATTTTGTTGCCAATTAAGTAACCAATCAATTAAATAACTACAGATCAATGACAAGTAATATTTACTGAAAAGCCATAAGCATAAAACAAAATTAATGTTTTTGCATACAATAATGTATTTTTATTTTTTTACTTTTTTTTTCGGTACCAGGGTTCAAACTCACAACTTCATGCTTGCCAAGCAGGCACTATGCCACTGAGCTAAATCCCCGGCCCACAATAAAGTATTTTTAAAAAAATAAAATAAAATCATTAATCCATTAAGAGGAATATGGAGCCAGGCGTGGTGGCGCACGCCTGTAATCCCAGCATTTCAGAGGCTGATGCAAAAGGATCACATTGAGTTTGAGGCCAGCCGGGCTACATGTGAGTTCAAGACCAGCCTGAACTATGTAGCAAGACCCTGTCTCAAAAAAAAGTACATAAAGAAGCTTAGTCTCTTGCCAGATGATTAAATCTAATTATTATAGAAATTATTATAAGTATTTTAAGGTAGTTATAAAGTGCTTTAAGAAACAAATCATTTGATATAAAATTCTATGAAAACACTAAAAGGAAATATGAAAACATTCACAAATAATTATTCCAGTTACTTTCTCTTCTAAAAGAAGCATGAGGACCATCTTTGCAAATATTACCTTTTCTTTCTTCCCTGTCCCACTTCCTTGTCTCTCTGTTATGTTTATTTTTTTGAATGTTTCACTGTCACACTGACTAAACAGATAACCCAGTATTGCTCCTCAGGTTCCCAGGCCACCTCCTGTACTGTGATCCCATCTTAATGAAGCACTCAAATACCTTCTTATAATTTTTATTTTTTACATATCATACAATGCCAGTTTTATTTTAAATAAAAATTTTATTGACTCAAAATCTGTGTACAAAAAATTCTGTGTACATATTTACAGAGTATAATACAACAATCTGATACACATATACAATAGGTAGTGATCAAATCAGAGTAACAAGACATTTCTATTTCCTCAATCATCTCTGTGTTGAAAATATTCAGACTGTTCTTTTCTACTTATTTTGAAATTCCTTTTCTTTAAAGAAGGTGTTGCCAATGTTTAATCCAGTTTCTCTAAGAGATGGTAAGATAAGTGCCAAATAGTAAATTAAAGGAATTAAAACACAAGTCCTACAACTCCATAATAAATGGCATCTACAAAAGAAAATAGGAAAAAACAACATATGTATTTAATAAAAGTCCCTAATCTGTTTTCTAAAAAATTCACAAAAGTCTAAATTACAGAATAGAAATCTCCTAGATAAAAGAAATAGTTCCCAAAATAATTTCTCTTTTTAACCATAGTTTCAACTACCCAAAAAGCCATGGCTAGGATAAAGTGGATTGTGCAAACATGGTTTCAGTGTCCCAGTTTAAGTGACTGTGGTGGCAGTAAAACATAGTAGCTAACAGCAGAGGTTTTGTTTGAATTCGTAAGATCTGCTATTCAGCTCTTATGTAGTTTTTTTGTTGTTGTTTTTTTTTGTACTGGGGATTGAACTCATGACCTTGCGCTTACCAAGCAAGCACTTGAACTACTGAGCTAAATCCCCAGCCCAGATCTTATATAGTCTTCATTTCTCTAAGTCTCAGTTTTACCCTTTATAGAATGGTATGGTGAAAGTGAGAGTTAAATGATACAATGTTCATGTAGAATACTTAAAATGTCAGGCAGGTAGCTAGAGTTCAAACACAGTAGCTATTATTATTAGCCCTATGTACCTTCTATTGTGTATTGCTACTTCCTATGGTTACCCTATCTATTGCAAAAACAGTTTTTTGAGGAGACAGACTCATAACATGGACACATACTACCACTAATGCTGATAATTAGCAATGATAACTACAGGTAAAAATTTTTAGGATATCATGTTTTCTATTTCATGTTGTCTACCATCTTTAGCTAGATATACTCATACTTTGTCAACAACTTAATGAAATATGAAAGGAAGAAATGAGCAAATGAATAAAGGAATAAGCAAATCAACCTGGCAACTATTTCCCAGTCCCTGCTAAAGCTTTTTTTTTTTTTTTTTGGTACTGGGGATTAAACTCACAACCTTGTGCTTGCTATGCAGGCACTTATAACACTGAGCTAAATCCCCAGCCCTCCTGCTAAAGCATTATGACTGGAACCATCAAGCACCACCTGACTCTGTTCTTTAGAGAGCAGCTATGATCATGCTCAAAGTGTTAGATTATGCTTCACTAGAATTCCAACTCCATCCTAATAATATTCAAGCAAGGCCATGTCATGAAATCATATCAAATTCAGAAACTGTACATCTCAACTAGAAAAGTTTCCCAACTCAATAAATTATATACATAGATTATTTGTTCTGTTCCTATCTGAACATGAGAGAATGGCCATAGAGTCTACAAACTTTGAAAACAGTCTACTTATAAGTAAATATTACCTAGAAAGCAACATAAGGAAATACCAGTATAAAAGTAAAATTTACATAATAATTAAAAATAAATTCAATTGAATTTTCCTGAGATCAGAAAGATATTTCTAATACTTCTTCAAATTAAAATGTTTGCTAAATTGAGGTATAAGAATTTCTGATATGAAAAAAAAAGAATTTCTGATATGAACAAAAATATGACTTACAAAGGATAAATAATTTGACAAAACTAGAGAACAATTAAATAATAAAGGATCTGTAGCTATCCAAGGGGTAGCATGGTTGTTAAGACCATAGCAACCCAATAGGAACCCTACAATAATTCTTTTGAAATCAAATATAAATTATAAATTATAAAAATGCAATACCAGATAGAAAAATATAATGAAAGTTTTCTTAAACTATATAAAAAGAAAATTTCCCCATTACTTGTAATACAGTACTCCTTAGAAACTACAACAATAGTGATACACATTTAACAACATAACTGTATTTAAATATAAACCCACATATTACCTTCTTTCTATGCCAAGGTAAGTGATAAAGAACTTTATTTCCCACTTTCTGACACTACACTATAATACTGTAATTTATAATTAGAACTTCTGACACTATTATTTACAAAGTTCTGCTTGCTTTACTCTTACATTCTAACACAGAACAGTACCATAGCAATTTATTACAGTGTAGATACTTGGAAAATGCTTTAGCTTTGCAATTTACTTTGGGAAACCTATTCAAACTACTTTTAAAATTAGTATATGATGGCAGGAAACTATGAAATGCTACATACATTTTAAATTTTATTTTGATTACTTACCTTTAATTTAGCTCAGAAAATATACTTATCTTTTTTTTAAATCTAAGACACAGGATCTTGCTATGCTGCTCAAGCTGGCTGTAAACTCCTAGGCTCAAGTGATCCTCCTGCCTCACTCAGCCTTTAACCTTGCTGGGACCACAGGTGCATGCCATGGAGTCCAGCTCCTGACTATAGCTTTTAACATATTTCAAATACTGTAGCTTGATTATATGAAAATCTGCAAGTTAGAGATGTCTGAAAGATTAACAGGTAGTAAAAAGTCTCTATATACTTAATATCCATATATTTTCTTACTTACTACACAAAATTGGAGAAGAAGGTGTCTGCAAGGTCAAAGTGGAGCCATCTTTCCTTGTGATATTAACTCGAAAAACCAATCTGGCTCGAGTGCTTTTCTTCTTGGAACCAGCAATTCCTATTCTGGCTTCAACATCAGCATTCCTCAACTTTAATATTCCTACACAGTCCACACTAACACAGGAAAAAAAAAAACAATTAACATTTTGTTGTATAAATATTACAACAGTCTCAAACAAGTTTTTTTAAAAAAATGTATTTATCCATCAATTTTTTCAATATGTGGTATAGTCGTAAGGTTACAAACTCAAAAGTACAGAAGAGTAAATTCTAAACATTTGGAGTTCTTAAACGGTCAACCTTCTATTTATAAAAATGGGGAAAATAGTAAGAAATAAAATCACTATTTTAAAATCTGAACACAAGTAATGGCTCATAAAAGAATTTTTCTTTTTTCTTTTCCCCCTCTGGAACAATTTAATGTTATTTATTTATTTATTTATTTATTTATTTATTGTCGGTACCAGGGATGGAACTCATGACCTCATGCTTGCAAGGCAGGTGCTTATACTGCTGCGCTAAATCCCCAGCCCCAAGAATTTTTCAATAAATATAATCTTAGAATAATATGGCAAAATGCTCATCTGTTACATGAAAAGCAGGTTAAAAAAACTCAGTACATTATCTCAATTTTGTCCAAAGATGAATCGGAAGCTAAATATTAAACTAGTATTTATTAAAAAAAAAAGAACAAAATAAAAACAGTATATTGCCAGGTATAGTGGTGCACACCTGTAATCCTAACATTTGGAAGGCTGAGGCAAGGAGGATCATTGCAAGTTTGAGACCAGACTGAACTACGTAAGTGAGTTCAAGACCAGTCTACAACTGCATAACGAGACGCTGTTTAAAAAAAAAAAAAAAGTATTTGTTTCTGGGAAGTGAATTTTGGAAAGGTATTTTTTTCCAATGGTATGTTTTTAACTTATTACTGTGCCTCCAACTTTCTTAAAATGACATTTTTTGGGGGGAGGTATTACTGAGGATCAACTTCTAAACCTCTCATATATTAAATACCTCCTTTAAAAATGAGGTGTAAGCCCAGCATGATCGTGCACAGCTGTAATCCCAGCACTTGGGAGGCTGAGGCAGGAGGATCACCATGTGTTCAAGGATAGCCTGGGCTACACAGTGATACCCTTTCTCAAAAAATAAAAATAAAACTGAAGTGTATACCCCATTTTTATTATCAGAAAGTCTTTTTTTCTCCTTTACTATACATATTTACTTTTATAATTTTTAAGTTACAAATCAAAAAAGTGAATCTTTAATATTTCCCAAAATTTCCCCTTTTTAATTAGCCTATTTGTCAATCTATTCAAAATGACTTGCAAAGGTAAACTAAAGACCAAATAATGCCATTAGCAGCTATCCATTAAAATACCTACAAAACAGGTCTCCCCTATACCAGTATATTTTCTGCTATCATGATTCAATTTTAGGATTAAGCATCCTTTACAGAAGGCTTAAGGAAAAAGCAAATTTTACAAAACAAATCATTAACACTTCAAATATTTCTAAGTCAGTAAAAATGTATTAAGACTAAGATATATGATCTCCACATGTAATTCTGTTTTGTTTTTTCAGAGGTCTTGCTATGTAGTGTAGGCCGGCTTTGAACTCACTATGTAGCCCAGCATGGCCTCAAACTTGAGGCAATCCTCCTGCCTCAGTCTTCTGAGTGCTGGATGGGATTATAGGTATGTGCCACCACATCTGAACAGGATGTATTTTTTTTAAATACAGAAAAATAATAAAAAACAGATGAATGTACACTAGTAATACGCTTTTCACAAGTAGTTGAGACAAGATAATTCATGGTTTCCATTAAATTAGTTTCAAAAGCAAACATTAACAAAATAGAATTAGAAACACAAATTGTTTTAAATTTTTATTTGCAATGTTATTTAGTATTACGAACTTCAATAAGCCTCTATACTTTTCAAAAGACCCAACACCTAGTTAATTTTTCTTGCTATTCATCACAACATTTCTTTGGCACGGGGCAAAAAAATTAAATTTAACACAGTGCTACTCTGTAGTAATCTATTTGTTCATTTGTAATATTTTAAACATTTTAATAAAATATTCAAAATTTCAGAACTTAAATTTTTCCAGCTATGACAAAAATGTAACCTACAATGAAAAAATTCTTACTAAGTACTTACGCAAGTGTCATATTGTTGCTAGGATCAAGGCCAACTTCTATAACAGTGGTGCCTTCAATGTCTACTTCTTTACAGGGAGTTGTATTTCGTCCAGTTACTCTGCAGGCCTGATAAAAACCATGTGGTTTCACTCGACCAGAGTCATTGCCCACGAACACCTGTAGCACTACTGGTTCATTATGGCCTTCCAGCTGGAACCAGGTAACATGCAGCAGAAACACTAATTACCATTTCAAAGAAATTAACAATAAAAGCAAATATTTAAAACCAAACCCTGTATTTGTAACTGGATTAAAGAAATAAATCCTCATGAAAAACAGAGATAAAGCATTTTTATAATAGAGAGCTAAGTTTCTTTCTTGCTTGCTTGCTTGCTTTTTTTTAGTTTTTTAACCCAGGGTCTCACTATGCAGTTTGGACTTGCCTTGAGCTCACTGCGTAGCCCAGGTTGGATCCTCCTGCCTCAGCTTCCCGAGTGCTGGGATTACAGGTGTGAGCCACCATGCCTGACTCTTTCTTGTTTTTTTTAAAAGATTTTTTTTGGTTTGAGACAGGGTCTGGTCATGTAGTGCAGGCTGGCCTTGAACTTGTTTATGTAGCCCTGGCTAACCTTGAACTCACAGTGATCCTTTTCCTCAGCCTCCCTGGGATTACAGGCATGTGTGCCACAATGCCTGGCAAAAAACTGTAGCTTTAATTATGTGGTAATTTTGTTTTTGTTTGTTTGTTTGTTTGTTTGTTTTGGAGACAGGGTCTCACTATGTAGTTCAGACTGGTTTCAACTCTATATGTAGCCCAGGCTACATTGCAGCAATCTTCATGCCTTGGCCTTCCAAGTGCTAGGATTACAGGCATGCACCACCATACCCGGCTTCTGTGGTAATATTTTAATGACAACTTTAGATGTTGGATAATAAAATTCTCATTTAAAACTTACTGTCTGAGCAAGTGAGAACAAGTACGTAACTCTTTACACAGCATGTAGGTTATTTAGGACTTAATACCATTACTGGTAGAAAAATTCACTGCAATTTGTTAGTGGCATTATCTTCATCATTAAATAGATTACTCTTTGAAAGCTGTGCTGTGTATAAACGTACCTAAGGTGTAGCTGTCTAAGTAACAGACAAGGACTACATACACACCTATAACATCATCAAACATTAAGGTCTAATAAACTTCTATTTCAAACCAGAGTCCATAGATTATAGGTATCCAGCAAATCTTCCATAAACTGTAATTGTAAATATTTAAAAGCAGTTGAGAACAAATGTTTCCAACTTTGATTCTTGGTATTTGTAGGTAAACACTGAAGTTGGTGATGCAGAATGCAGAAAATAACGAAGTTAACTTGAACAGAGTATTCCTGGGTGCTTCAGAAAACTCCTATACCTTTCCTCTCCCAGGACAGTGGCATCTCTGTGAAATGATTCTCATAACAATGCAAATGAGCAATAAGCAAAGCACTCAGTCATCAACATCTAAACTAGTGTAGGGACACAGAAGGGTACTGAATGAGTAAATAAACCTTTAAGGTCAGTAGATCCATTCTCTATCATGTAGGCAATTAATCTAAAATAACCATTTAACTAAGAAAGTACTTAGACAAAGCCTAACTTAAAGTCAAAGCAAACAGGTAGAAAATACTGACTAAACTATCAAAATATTTGAGTACACAAATATTTACATAAATTCCAACTTAAATTTCTCACTTTTCTGTTACTTGTCCTGGGCTTGAGTGGTAGGCGATGGGTTAGAGTAAGAAAGTCTAGGGTAAGGATGATATAATATGTGTGACTTATCAACCAAGGTTATCAAAGGCCACGAGTGAGTTTCCAGATCCAAAGTTTCAACCAGAATTTTATTCAAATATAAAAATGAAAAGCAGTCCACCTCTAATTTTAAAATACTGTTCATCAAACATTTACACAAATTTTATTTAATAAGATTCTATCATGTAAGAAGCCCAAAATTTCTCCCTATGTAGTATTTTGCAAGGATTAGGATCTGTTAAACACCTTCTATACCATTCTTTTTCCTTTTATATTCAAAGAGAAACATTGTTTATAATGGGATGTATCATGGTTAAACTTAACCCCATCACTTTTTACTTTATTCTGAGATCTGAAAAGACTTAAATTATATATCAACCAATTCTTTTGAGGTGAATAGTTCTGATTACTTTAGCTCTCTCAAAAATCTTATTTCCCAAGTCCTAAAAAATTTATACTGTGTTTCTTTGTATTCGCTTTAAAATTTCTTTTTAAAAATAAAGTTTGGAGCTGGGCATGGTAGCAGATGCCTGTAATCTCAACACTCAAGAGGCTGAAGCAGAAGTATCACTCTGATTTTGAGGCCAGCGTGGACTACATAGTGAATGCAAGACTACCTTAAACAACATAGTGAGATCCTGCCTGAAAAAACCAGTAAAAGAAACAGGTGCTGGGCATGGCACACACTTTCAACTCCAGTACTCAAAAGGCTGAGACAGGAGGATCACTCTGAGTTTAAGAGCTGCCTGGGCTAAGCAGTGACTTCAAGGTGAGCCTGAATTATATAATGAGACCATGTCTCAGAATAAAACAAAACACAACAAAACAATACAACAAAATGAGTTAGTTTAGGATAACTTTAGTATCAAGTAAGTATCGTTTTTAGTATCAAGTAAGGGGAAGATAATTCATGATATGCAGATATTTTACTTTCTAGAACATATTTACATCTCTTTCATTTAAAATAAAACATAAATGGTATCAAAGTAATATTTGGTTTTTGGTCCAATCAGACTTTCTTTCTTTCTTTCTTTTTTTTTTGGTATCAGGGCTTGAACTCAAGACCTAGCACTTGCCAGGCACACAATTATGCTGCTGAGCTAAATCCCCGGCTAGACTTTTATTTAAAAAAAAAAAAAAAATATATATATATATATATATATATAGATATAGATATAGATATAGATCTGACAATTCAACCCCTCTGTTTTAGGTAGCTTTGGCTGAGACTGAAAACAAAGTAATTAGTAAAATTGGAGAGTTTTTTTTTTCATATTTTACTATACAAAATACCTTTACTGTAGGAAAGCCTTGCTGGGTTCTATCTTTTACTGAGCCACGGCTGCCCTCAGTCAGGTACCGAGCTCGGTGCTGGGTCTCAGGCTGTACAACTATTTTTAGCTCCTTTCCTTCACTTTTAACAGGATACTGTCCACACAACATAGGGCTCTTCTTTACTCCCGTTCCTTTTTGGTTGTCTAATGTTCTGAGAAATCAAAGAACAACATGAAGAAAATATCAAAAACAATTTTCTACAAAGCTAAGAAACAGAATACACAATACCATTAATAACTGTGAGCTTACTGACAAAGTATAACAAAAGCCTAACGGAAGATATATTCCATAAGCAAAATAACTTTAAAAATTTTAAACAAAATTTACTAATGTAAAATCTAATGCATAAAGAAAGTTGGACAAGAGAAAGTATATATGAGCATAAAGAAAGTAAGACTGAGTACAATAAAGTTTAATACTTGGGTCAAAATAAAATTTTTAAATTATGTATCAGTCTTACATAAACATAAAAGGCTAACTAGTATGATTTTCTGATCATACTTGCAAAACAAAAGAACCAAAATGCAACACACACAGGTCTTTAAAAACAAAGTCTAGGGATGTGGCTCAGTGGTAGAGTTTTTACCTAGTATGTATCAGACTCCTGGGTTAATCCTCAGTACTACTCTATCCCAAAAAAGGCCTACAATGAAGGTATCTACAGTATGTTCTTTTGAATCTCTTTTTCCTTAAATTTCACTCTAATGTTCACCCTCCTAGGTGGAACCAAGTTGCTGCCACAATCAAGAAGGAACAGAAGAAAGGCAGTAAGCCTCAACAGAAATGAGGACCAGGTCAAACCTCTTGACTAGAGGAAGGGCAGACGCATGGAGGAAAGAAGAAATGGAACTGACACAGAAATGTAGTAAGACTGACTAGATGAGAGGGAAAGTTCTGAGGGCAAGAGCTATATTAATCATCTTCATATTGCCTGAAGATTGCACACTTCATATAAGAGGTGCTAAGATTTGTTAATGAAGGTATGTAGCAGAAAAAAAGGACAAAGGAAAGCAGAAGGAAAAAAATGAAGTTTCTATTATATAACGTTAAGATGAAAAGGCATCCTAACTACACAAGGAATGCCATTCATGTAAGTGTCACATAATTAAGTCAAAGATAACCTACATAATTAAAAGACCTCAGAAAAATAAATTCTGCAAACAAAATTATCAAGATGAAAAAGGAACAATAGGCTTAATAAAATAAACACTACTCTTCATCATCTGGGTATAGATACAAGCATTTGGTCTGAATAGTGTATAATTCCATATACATGAAATTCTATTATTGTTTTATACTTGTCAACATCAAAGCAAAAAATTCACTTATGGAAACAATGTACAAACATTCCTCATGCATACATACAAAAGGACTAGAAAATAATGTAACAAAATAATAGCTGTGTTGAGTAACAAGATGACAGATTATTTTGCTATATTTTTCAAATACTTGTAATACCTATCTATAAACTTTGCAACAAAAAATTTTAATTTATAATGTGCGTAAAACTTGTATGGTATGTCAACTGGCCAAATATAGTTTTTATGTTTACTTACACTAGCCAAACTAGTATTTTAATCAGGGTATATATGTAAAAGTGAGTTTTATTATTCCAATAAAACAAAACATTTTATTTGGAATAAAAATTGTTGAGTTAGTTGACAAAATATGTACGTTAAGACTTAAGAATAGACTTAATGTAAAGTACTGTGTTGCCTATGTTGTCCTCTTCTGATCTGCTCTGTACTACCCCCTTTTGTTTTATTCTCTTTTAAATAAAAAAAAAAAAAAAAAAGACTTAAGAATAGTATATGGAACTGACTGATTTCTTAAGTGATATTTTTAAAGTACATAAAACTATATTACCTAAGTTTAAATATAAAAATGGAAAACATACATATCTAGATCTACAGACATGTGAAATAGTGAAAACATCAACTAGTTCTTGGAAAAGTTGTCCCTAAATTGCAAATACTTTAAGTATGCTTAAGGGGAAAAAATGACCCTTCTTTGGGGTCTTGTTACTTTTTTCCTTCCTTCCTTCCTTCCTTCCTTCCTTCCTTCCTTCCTTCCTTTCTTTTCTTTGTCTCTCTCTCTTTCTCTCTCTCTTTCTCTTTCTTTCTTTCTTTCTTTCTTTCTTTCTTTCTTTCTTTCTTTCTTTCTTTCTTTCTTTCATTCATTTACTTATTTATTTATTACCCAGTGCTGCGTGCTGGGGATCAAGCTCAGGGCCTTGAGCATGCTAGGCAAGTAAGTGCTCTACCAATGAGCTACACCCAAAGCTGGGATTTTACTTCTAAATGACAACTAAAAAGGAAAATACACAATTGTGGCATATTATATTCAAAAGTCTTTCAATGATATTCTAATTCTTTGGTCCTAGATAATCCTTCTGGCTAAGTCACAAAAATAATTTTTACTACAATACACCTAAAATAGATTTCATGTGACATCTTCTAGAAAAAATCTAGAAGAGACATGAGCTACTAATTCTCTGGACATTTAGCTGAAGGAAATAAGAATGCTATGGCTAGAAATATTTAAATACTAAACCTTTTTATCTGCTTATTTTTTTTGGTTGCCACGCTGGCAACTGTGCCACTGAGCTACATCCCTGGTCCTAAACCATCTTTTTAAACAGACTTTTGCACTCAATAAACTCTGAAATTTTAGAATTAGAAACACTGGTATCTGTATCAACATGTTATCAAGACTCTGTGGTATTTTAAAGATTCATAAACTGCTGAATGCAACATTTTAAAAAGCATATTTTCTAAACACTGAGCATTAGGTAACTCACAAAATATGATACATAAGCTACCACAGATCTAAAGCTATGCAACTTAACACTTAACATGTAAACATGTCATGTTTCTACCATCTTTCTTACTGTTGAAGAAGGTAGGCTATTAGCATGAGATGCTCTGAAAAAACTGTTCAAGTCTGTTTTTCTATGTATTTTACATACGGTTTCATCTTTTCAATATAGATCTTACAAATTCAAATTTTAAACTTCTTCATCATTTCCATATACTAGTGTCAAATAATTTTCCATTACCTAAGAAGGTGGACATTTCTTCTGCTGCTTGATGGAGTTTCTGCTCCATGAATTATTTCATGAGAGATTTTGTCTTGACCAATGTCATTATACTTTCCCTGGGTAACCTCAAATCATTTCTAAGATATATCTATCATACAAAAGCAGAAGCAGAAAAGATGTAGGTCAAGATATCTCTTTAATTAGCAACTGCAAATCACTGTATTAACTATCCCTAAGCCAAAATTTTATTTGCTTTTAATCTGAACCTTTGAAATCTACTTTAGTACAAATATGAAAATCTCTTCCACTGGAATTTCATGAAGACTTTCTCCACTGAAGGCCAAATAAACATGTATGTGTTTTTTATGACATTCATAAACTTATAGATCTGTGCTAGTAGTCACATTTACTTACGTGACATTGTGTTTCAGATCTTTGATCTTTATGTAGTAGTCTGTAGTAGTCTACAAATACTATGGTCTGGAATTTCTGACTCTGTTGAATGACATTTTAGCAAAGATACTCCTGGTTTCCTTTCTTTTTCTGCCAGCCCCCTCCCCCACTTTTTGAGACAGGGCCTCACTTGTAGTTCAGGTTGGTCTTGAACTCACTATGTAGCCCATTCTGGCCTTCAACTAAGGGTATATTCTCCTTCCTCAGTCTCCCAGGTATGGGGATTATACATGTGCACCACTACACTGCTTACCCCTTGTTTTCTTTTAAGAAATTTCCTAATCGAGACTTTCTAAAACTGAGAAGCATTTAAACATGGATTTTTAATTACTAATATAACTATAAAGGAGTTATTACACAAAAGTATAAAAAAGTAGTATATCAGCTGGGTGTGGTAGTGCATGCCTGTAATCCTAGCACTTGGGAGGCTGTGGCAGGAGGATCACCTTGAGTCCAAGGCCAGCCCGGGTACAGAGTGAGACTCTGCCTCAAAAAAAAGAAAAGAAAGTACTATAAACTACTTCTTCCTTGAATGACAGATATTACTTTGAAAATGAGTAAATATTTAAGGGCAAGTTCAATATATATTAAGAATATTATTTGTAATATTAAACCAGATTTGTAATGTTGGTCAGATCAATGATTTCATCAATTAGTAAACCAATCTAAAGCTTCTGAACTGCTTTTTGTAATAACCTAAAATTGTAAGGGATACTAGATCAAAAGATCATACCCTACTTCCAAGAGTAATTCTGAAAATCCTGTAAATTAAATTTTATTAAACTATATTGAATATACAGGGAAAAAAATGTTATGTAAAAAACCTAGCAATAGCAGTTGGATATACTGGTGCACACCTATAATCCCAGAGCTTGGGAGGCTGAGGCAGGAGGACTGCCACAAGTTTGAGGCCAATCTGGGTGACACAGTAAGTTCAAAGTCAGCCTGAACTACATAGTGAGACCCTGTCTCAAAAAAACCAAAACCAAAAACCAAGACAAAACAAAACAAAACAAAAAAACACACAAAACTCTAGCAATTGAATATTACAAGTAAAATATTGAAATTAATAAAACTTAAAAATAAGCTACACTAGTGTGCCTTATAGCAGTGAATATTTTACAATGCGGTATTGATATACACTTGGTGAGTAGTGTGAACTGGTAGAGATGAATGAAAACTTAAATATGTACCATTATTACTCGCCCAATAAGTAACCCAGAATTGCAGGGGAAAAAGTAGTAATTTAAAAAGAAAAAGAAATCCTGAATTGCACATGTATCAAAGGAAAAAGGTTAAGATATGTGCACCTAAATGAGAATCAAACCCTTAGTTTAGTATTTCCTTGTTTTCATCAGGAGAAAATATCTAAAAATTTCCACAAAACAATGTAATGAATCATATAAAAATACAATTTTAAAGGGAATACAAATTAGTTTTCAAAAAATATTTTGAGTTGGTCAAGCCACTACCATTACATTGCTGTACCATTTCTATGAGTAAAAATAGTTTAAGTCTATTTGAAATTTAAGCTATTTTAAAACAGATTATTTTCCGCTGGATGTGCTGCCATATGACCACAATCCTAGCCACTTAGAAGGCTGAGGCGCCACAAGTTCAAGGCTAGACCAGGAAACTTAGATCCCAAGTTTGAAGCTAGCCTAGGCAACTTGGGGAAACCCTTTTTCAAAATAAAATTTACAAAGGCCTAGGGATGCAGCTCAGTAATAGAATACTTGCCTAGTACATACAAAGTCCAGGATTCAATCCCCAGTACCACAAAAAGAAAAGAATAAAATACATTACTTTCTATTATCTATCTTCATAATAGGATACTTATTCCTGCAATCTACTGTCATTTATTTTTTTTTCCTAGTAAAACTTGGTAATTTTAAGTTAAAATTGTCATTTATTTCAATGATAAAATTAGTACCTTTCCTTTCTATGCAAACTTTAGCTGAGTAATTAAGGAAAATTGGGAGTAATTTTTGTTTTGTTTTGTATAATGGTGATAGAACTTTAAAAAATGTGAATACCAACCCATTTCCAGCTTTTGAGTTGCTTTTGCTGTCCGTAGTAAGCTGAGAAAGCACATAGTGAGGTGCTTTGGCACTGTCGGCATCAAATATATCCATATTAGATTCTTCACAATCTCGTCGTTTGACCCCCGGCCTCTGCTTTGGATTTCGTTTTCGTGATTTACGAGGTACCTCAGTGTTATCATTGTAGGAACTGGTGCTCATGTTACTGAAGTTGGAGGGGGAATCCTCCATCCACATACTGCAGCTCTGCTCAGATTCCAATCCACACCCCTCATCCTGGCAGGACATCCGACTGTTATCCAGCAAGTCCTCAGGTGGTGGTGAGATGTACAAAACCGTGTGCCTCTTCGGGGTTGATGGATGCTGCTGAACTGTGTTACTGGTTAACTGCTTTTCACTTACCCCTCTGTTACTTACCCCCACGGCTGAGGAGCAGCTCTCCACTTGCATAGCCTTGCTGTCGGTGACTGAGGTAGAATAAATGGTAGGGCTGGAAGAGGTGGTAAAGGAGCTGCAAGCACCGCCCATGGAGGAAGAGGAGGGAGCTGAAGAAGCATCTGCAGTGTACAATCCAAGAGTAAATACACTATCCATATTTTCACCTATGCTGGCTAGCAGTCCCATTGAAAATCTGATTTGTGAACTGATTGTTTTTCCCCAAAATGAATAGTTGGAATTTGGTTAAGTTTTAGAATAAAAATGCTTCTATATATAAAAGCAATGTAAGGCCTAAGAAATATTATTTTTTAAAATGCCCAAATAGCATTATTAGTCTTCTGTTATAATCAATAGAATTTTAGAATCTAATTTAAAGTTTTAAGCTGTAAAGCAAGAATAAAGCTTTTATTGCCTCAGCTGGACGTTCTGTTGAAATTTAATCACTTAAAATAATAAAGAAAACCCCAATATAAAATATATCCTTGTGGTCCACATTCAATGCCAATTAAATAATTCATTATAGAATTTGAAAAGTGGGACTGTGCTTAGCCACAAAATATTAAAATAAGTTTCTAACCTATGAAGCAGAGAACTACAGGTCATTTTTAATGCAGACACTCCCTGCTTCAGAGGCAAATCCTGGAATAAAAATATGAGAAAATAAATGAGAAAAGATCTGCTTATTATTCCAGATATCAATTATAAAATGTGAAATAAAGAGAAAAAATATATAATCAACTGAATTGGAGGGAAAATGGAACTGGTACCATCATCACTGCGATTGGCTATAAAATATAGGAGAATAAAGGTGGAAAACGTTTGATTTGGAACATGCTGAATTCTTGACAATATAAACAAGTATTCAGAGTCTCTAAAAGCTAGAAGTGGCAGTTGAAAACCATGAGCTCTAAAATAAATAAATCCACCCTTTAAGACTGAATGAAAAGCAGGGTAAGGACTGGTTACTAGGTGGATTCTCTTATAAATTACTTGATTACATGCCCAGAAAATGGTTTCCACTATCTGTTTCCTCCTTTTTTTTTTTTTTAAAGAGCCTGTTTAACTGTGACTATTAAGAGAATTTCCTAATGTAACAATAAATGGTTGAAGTCTAACAAAAAAGTTAAGCATGAAAAATCTCTGGAGAGCATCAGAAATAATTTCTATAAAAAAATTTCAAAACATAAAATCATCTACCTATTCTGTCTAGCAAAAAGGAAGATTAAGTAGAATTTTTTTAGACCATGTGGCAACTGACAGTCATGTTGAAGATAATATACTTTGGCCCTCAAAAGCTTAACCTCAGAGTTACGCTAATATTGCTTAATTTGGAACCTGTTAATGGAAAAATTATACAAATAACATTTTATCTCATACGAGATATGGAAAGGTTTATAACTGTACACAAAAAAATGAAAATAATGTAACAACTAAAAGATATTTAAATCTAAAATTAATTTATATACATAGCCTTTTATGCCAGTCATTTTAATGTGTACAATAATTTAAAGTTGTGATGTACTGTTAAAGAAATTTTAATTATTCATATCCATTTTTAATTCATTTTTATCCTCGCATCAATTATGCGAACAAATTATAATGGCAGTGTTTAAACATCAAAAGCCAAATGCCAATGATGTATTTTTAATTGAAAACGTATTGAAATGATTTAAATTATTTTAAAATACTATGATCACCCAGAATTTTTCATTGCTGTGAAGACTAGGAACACAGTATTAATATTAGCCATCATGAATATGATCTACACAATGCTATATTGAAAGATTTTCCCCCCAACTACAAGTCAAAGAACCTAACAGAATTAGATGATACCAGTTCCATTTTTCAGTTTGTTTCCTTGTCAAATGCAGTTGCTGAAATTTGAACATCAGTCACTTTTAAACTGCATTCCAATTTAAAGAAAAATTTACCAATTTTGTATCATGCATTAATGCAATGTTTCTTAATAAATATTTTTAAAGATTTGTAAAAACTACACAATCTAGACACTAATGTCAGTGATAGTTAAGCTGATTTGTAGCCACTTTGAGTTTAAATATAATTTTCTCCTTGCTTTTTGAAAAATTATGACAGAACTCATTTCAGAAAAAAACAGGAAAAGTACATCTAATACTCCTCCATTTGTTCCAACTATTGGCAAAAATGATAATAAATTTTTTTTGAGTGTGCATAAGAGTCTATGTTCTTTTCTTTTTAGAAAAATATAAGTACAGCATCCAATATTTGCAGTGTAACACACAATGCATGCAACACTAATGCTGTACACTTGTATTCCTATAAAGCAGCTCTCCTGCACCTATCCTTTTTTTCAGTTTTGTTTGTTTGTTTTTGGTACTGGGGATCGAACTCATAACCTTGTGATTGCCAGGCAGGCGCTTTTGCCACTGAGCTAAATCCCCGGCCCCCACCTATCCTTTTTTAATCTAAGTATTATGCACATGAAAACCCAGAATACAAACATCTTAGGGATCCTCATCATAAACAGATGAAAGCTGGCTGTAGTGGTTCATGCCTATAATCCCAGCACTTGGAAGGCCAAGGCAGGAGCAATTGCTGCAAGTTCAAGGCCAGGCTGGGCTACACAGTAAACTACTGTCTCAGAAAAGCAAACAAACAAAAAGGCAGATGAAAAATACTGTAAATGCGAAAAGCAATAATGAATTCAAAAGCAAGTTATGTGACTGTAATAGTGTAATTATATGCATGTGTGTGGGTGTTTGTGTATAACTGCCAAAGTGACTGGAGCAAAAAGTGTATTTTTTAGTTAAAAATCTAGCCTTTACTTCAGAATGACAAAGGCGAAGGACAGTGTTTTGTTATTTATAAATCCCTTCAAAGAGCTCTTAAGTTTACACTCATAACATGATTTTGGAAAGTGTCTGGATAATCACAGGATGGGGAGCTGGTTGTTGGAAACCAAATGTGTTTAGAGGGTTAGAACTCACAGCCTTATTATCGCATCACCAGGAAGGCTGAGGGCACTGAGGTGGAGCTGATCATCAATGGTCAATGGCTTAATAAAATCACATCTACATAATTAAGCTCCATAAAATTCCAAAATAAATGAGTTCAGGGGGCTTCCAGGGAGGTAAACAAGAAACACAGCATGGGCTGGGGCTCAAAGAAGCACACCCAACCCCACAGGGATGCAAGTCTCAGTGCTCAGTTCCCTTGCTTGACCTGGCTGTATGTCTATCTAGGGGGTACATGCTTTAAAATATTCTTTAAAATATATTCGTAAACATTAAGTGTATCCCTGACTGTTCAAAGAGAGTATCATGAGAACTTTATAGTCAACCAGAAGCCAAAATTTGGTTATGTGCATTAAATTAATTTGGCAAATAAATATAGGCTAAAAAAAAAAGCAACTTGAGACTCAAGGTGCTTTGAATGCGTATTATTACAACAGCTTTATCTAATACAGGGAAAATAATAAGGGCTTAGAGATAACTATTAGCTATTTCTATAAAAAGAGAGCTAATATCTTTGGTTTCTGAAACAATCTACTTGTATATTAACCCATAAAAATATCCTCAGTAGTGTCCTATTAAAATATAAATATGTATATAAAAATAATGGCATCAAGAACATATTAAATTTCTAAACATTATTTTGTCAATTCCAAGAATTCCCAGAAAAGCACTGAACAATACTCCTGGGACGTTGTAAATGTACTTAAAATATCAATAAAGACCTTTGAATCATTATATCACTAAATAAAATAGCAAAAAGTAGTTTAACTGACAGTCAATAGAACAAAAATGCAATATAAGCCTGTCTCACCCACTTAGCTACTCGTTTTATTCATAATTTTCTGCAAACAAAATATGCCAACTACTTCTTCACTCCCTTTTTGGCAGAATTACTATTTGCTGTTAGGAATGCAGATATCCAAAAAAAAAGGAATGCAGATATCTATGTTTACTTGCTACATATTAAAAACACAGAAACGCCAATATAAAAATGTTTTAATAGTGCTGTTATTTCCTCAGTAAGCAGATAATTGTAATATATTCTTACATCATAATGTTATGTGTTTTTTAAGTCTCTTGAAAATTTACTCATGTATGTATGCATGTGTGTGTTTGTGAGGCAGGGTTTCACTATGCAGTTAACGCTGGCCTTGAACTCACTCTGTAGCCCAGCCTGGCCTCAAACTCACAACAATCCTTCTGCCTCAGTCTCCCAAGTCCTGGGATCTCAGTCTCCAAAATACTGGTATTGCAGGTATGCATGGGAAATCTTCATACACCCAGAAATTTTTCTTAAAATTATTCTCTTATCTAGGTGGTATTTGAATAATTTCTTGTTTTTTTTTTTTGGTAAAATAATTATCCTTGAATTTCATCTAGTTTACACAGTGTTTTTTTTCCACACAGCGTTTTCTGTGACCACACAGAGTATCACGAACCAAAAGCATAACTGATAGACCAACCTACAATTTACTAATGGGAACATAGAACCTCAGAAAAATATTTATTTATTTATTTATCTATCTATTTATCTATCTATCTGTACTGGCTTTAGTCCACAACTACATCTCTGTTCTCGCTCCATTTTTTTTTTTTTTTTGAGTCAAGGTCTTGCTAAATTACCTAGTCTGAACTCAAACTTGGTATGCTCCTGCCTCAGTCTCCCAGAATGCTGAGATTACAGTTATTTGCCACTGAATGTGGACTGTAAAAAAAAAGTAAAGGGAACGGGGCTGGGGTTTAGCTCAGCAGCATAAGCACCTACCTGGCAAGCACAAGGTCATGAGTTTGATGTCCATACAAAAAAAAAGGTAAAGGGACGCTTTGTATCTACAATATTCTGTGTTTAATAATTAACGACAGCAAATTACTTCAGTAATGATGGTAAACATGAATTGTGCATATGGCTTCTTTTAAGAACTGATGGACAAGGCTGGGGCTGTAGCTCTGTGTAAAATGTCTCCCTAGCTTGGGTAAGGCCCTGGGCTTGATCCCCAGCATTGTGGATATGGGCAGAATGGAAAGAATCACTAAGGACGGCTATGAATATTCAAAGTAACTAACATACAGACTGACAGTATCTACAATGGGATACAGGAGGATATTCCTTCAATCTGCAAATATTATTCACTTGGTAAAAAGATGAAAATGGACTTTAAATGTTTCCATGAAAAGAAACCAGCACAGTACTATATATCTGCTTAAACTGTATTTTAAAACTAAGAACTATGTACTCACTTCAGCAGCACATATACTAAAATTAAGAACTAGTAATGCTACCTGGGTCAACTAAGGTACTAACCATCATTACTATTTCAGTGCATAAAATGACATAAAAAAAGAGAGATGATTTTGTATGACACTAAACACACTTTTGTTTTCCTCAGTACTAGAAACTGACTCAGCTGCATCCCTAATCCTTTAAAAAAAATTTTTTTTTGAAGCCCTCAAAAGATACTTTCATGGATTTAAAACATGACGGAAATGAATATTTAACTAAGCTTCCAAGATAAAATCTATTCCCTAGCATTTAAAAATCTGCATATGTAATTTTTTAACCTCTATGCAAAACTAACTGGGTAGCTAAAAAGGCCAGTTAAACAGAGGCCATAAAAAAATTTTAAATGTGTTACATGAACCAACAGTGGAACAGAGGAGTAAACTTGACTATTCAAAAAATAATCATAAAAATCAACAGAATATTTGAAAATAATTTTTGATGTATAACACATTGTTGGACCCTAGTATTTTTTGTAAGGATTATATATTTCTTAGTGTAACAATGACTTCAAATCTCAATATCTTGTCTGATAAAAGTCACCAGATGCAAGGATGTGGTTTCAGAACAAAGATTCAGAAAAATATATCAGGTTAACATTTATGTTGCCAAAGGACTGAAATGTCTAGAACACACAAAGTGGCTGCAAACTTGCTTTGTTAACACCTTACATGCCAACCTTCATTTTTCTACTTTTCTTCTTCTTATATTATTAATGTAAAGTTTAAAACTTTACAAAAAGGTTTAGTTTCAATCAGTATCAATCCACTACTTAGAAAAAAAAAGAAAGAGAAGGAAGGAAGGAAGGAAGAAAGGAAGGAAGGAAGGAAGGAAGGAAGGAAGGAAGGAAGGAAGGAAGGAAGGAAGGAAAAGAGACTTATGAAGAAGTCTGAAAACGAGACCGACCTATACCCTGGGTGTGATTGGATGGGTTAAGTGTCTCTGGTACTATTTGTCTTCACTATTGACAGACACTGTCACACAACCCACCACTCGATGCCTGTCTCTGAATGGCGAAGCTAGAATGCAAGTTAAGTGTATTAATAGAAAAAACAACTAGCATCCCAGCATATAAAATAAGCAATGCAGATTACTTTACAGAAAAGTCCAAAAAACAAAACAAAACAAAAAACACCAAAAATGTAGGGTTGATCATTTATTTTACATGTTTAAACAGTTAAACTTCCCATTTGAGTTTTTTTCCACCCAACATAAATTGACATGCTACAATAAATAATGTTTTTTAAAAGCTTTTTTTAAATTAAAACTTTAACATTCAAATAAAGCATGTGGGAAAATTACCCTAAATTGTTAACTCATATTCACCAATTTGCTCTCCAGTTTACAAATACAATCTAATCCAAAACCCAGAATGTTCTTTCACATGTTGTTTTAAGCTGTGTGCTTACCAAAACTCTTTTAAACAGTGGAAAAAGATATGTTCTGAACAATAAAGTCACACTGTAAGAAATACCTACAATTTGCAGTAAAAGAATTTCTCAGGCCATTCTGATTCTCGAATACTTCCTTATCTTCCCTCAAAAAAGTTACAAATTATAATTTTAAATTAGATATGCTTCTGTGTTTTAAATGCATGGTTCAAAAGGCTCTATTTTTAAAAATAATTAGCACTACAACTGAAGCTGAAAGGTTTGCTATTCATTTATTAGACACTATTTTTTTGTTCTGCAGGCCACTAAATTGTGATTCAGAATTCAAATACAATAAATTATTACTTTCTACTTCTTAATCTGAATTCTTCTAAAACATAGTCATGTGTCACATAATATGGCTTTTTGGTCAACAAAGGCCTATACAGGTAATTAGAACCCTGTGAGATTGTATCAGCTCCTGACAGTCTTTTAGGTCATTACATATCCTCTATGACCTTCACACAACAAGGAAATTGCCACATGATGCATTTCTCAAAATGTATCTCTGTTATTAAGTAATGCATGGTCATAACTATTTTTGCCTTGCCAGAATATGCCTATATTTATTAAAAATTGCTTCCTAACAGACTGAGGATTTAGCTCAGTGGCATAAGCACCTGCCTGGCAAGCATGAGGTCATGAGTTCAATCCCTGGTACAAAAAAAAAATTGCTTCCTAAAAATTAAAATACATTTATCTGCTGCCCTATACAAATCAAAGTGTCTAAAAAGTACAAATTAAAAAGAAAAGTACAAACGAATAATCTGATTTTGCTTTTCTATTTGCTTTTCCAGTGGTGGAGATGAAACTCAGGGTCACTCATGTTAGGCAAAAGCTCTACTAAAGAGCTATATCACCAGTCCAACAATTTGATTTATAAATCCTTTAAAAATTCCTTCCTTCTGGAAGAAAAAGATGATTCCATCATTTAGGTAGCACCACTGGTCAATGTTGAATAAAGAAACTAAATAAAGCCCACTCACAATACTCTGCCTCAAGGAACTTCATGTAAAAAAAAAAATTAATACTAGTTGATAACTTCATTTATTTTACTGTGGATGACCCAAGAAAAGATCGCAAGAAGTATAAGTTTAAAAACAAAAATGACAAATGTTTTATTATTTGAAAGGTAATGTTACTTTTAAGACAAAAAGAGATCATTAAACGTAAATAAAAATTACAAAAACAGCTCTCATATTAAAGAACATTATCAGTGTTTTACCGTAATACATTTTAATGTACTTTAGATTACATAATAAAGGTATCTCTGCCAATTCCAGTCTACTGTTGTCTTATTTCCTGGGTGCATGCAGTAATATTAGAAATTTATTTAAACTTCCCAAGATTTTGAAGAGTAATGTAATTTAATTAGATTTTTTATTCCAAAGTCCAACATTATATTTAATCTTGTATGTAAAAAAAAAAAAAAAGGCTATTTACATGTGTCTTGGTGGGTTATCTATATGAAGTATGACTGGGTAGGTACAGCACTTTTCTGTTCTGATGTAACTGATAATTCCCTGTACACAGCAAGAATGAATTTTATCTCAGTGAGTCAAATAGCTACTTCCAATCATTTTTTTTTAAGGACAACTTATTTATTTAGTTTTTTATTTATTTCAGAGACAAGGGCCAGGGCTATAGCTCAACGGCACAGTGCCTGCCTGGCAAGCATGAGGTCATGAGTTATACCCCGTGTACCACCACTCCCCCACCAAAAAAAAAAAAAAAAAAAAAAAGAAGAAGAAGAAGAGAGACAAAGTATGACTATCTTTACCAGGCTGGTCTGGAACTAACACACTTAAAAACAAAAAAAAACCTGAATTATAAAACCCTATAGTTTGATTAATTCACTGTTTAGCTCGAGAATTTAAACAAAAAACTTTAAAGAAGATTTGAAACAGTCACTCAGAGCCAGCCATAGTGACATGCACCTGTAATCCCAGCACTGAGGAGGCTGCGGCAGGAGGATTGCTATGAGTTTGAGGGAAGCCAGGGATACATAGTGAGTTCAAGGCCAGGCTGAACTAGAAAGCAAGATCCTGTCTCAAAAAAGGAAACAGTCGCTGGGGATTTAGCTTAGTGGCTTAAGCGCCTGCCTGGCAAGCGCAAGGTCGTGAGTTCAATCCCCGGTACCAAAAAAAAAAAAAAAAAAAAAAAGAAACAGTCACTTACCATAATATTCTATTTTGATATAAGCCGATATAATGTCATATCCCCAAATAAGCACAAACATAGTGTCTAGGATAGAACAAAGTATTTACTTTGTAAAGTGAAGACTAAAGGGTATTTCTGATTTCTATGAAAGACTTCAAAGTATTAGTATTTATTTATTTATTTATTGTGTTTTTGAGACAAGGTCTTGCTATGCAGTTCAGGCTGGCCTTGAGCTCACTTTGTAGCCCAGGCTGATCTAGACCTCATAAAGATCCTCGTGCCTCAGCCTCCCAAGTGTTGGGATTACAGACATGCAACATCATGCCCAACTAAATACATTATTTAAACTAACAAAAAAAGTAAACAAACTAAGAAATCTAAAGGTAATCCTAAACATACAAGTAATTAAAAATAATACTTGACTGAATAGCACTGAATTGTGTGTGTGTGTGTGTGTGTGTGTGTGTGTGTTTGGTGAATGGCTTGCGAATTATATCTCAATAAAGTTATTTTAAAAAATACCTCTTGCCAAAAATCCCTAATTCTGATAGGTCCTCTACATCATACCTGTATTTTAGTTCTGTGTAATCTAATGTTACTATAGAGTCCTCCAAAAAACAAACAAAAGAATCATTTTATGACTTGCATTTCTCTTAGTTGACTCATTTGCCTCCCCCCCAAAATACCATCAACTCATTTAGATAACTTTTTAAAAGAAAAATGATCTCTGTCTTAACTACTGTGAACCTACAAAACTGGTTATTTCTAAAGATTTCTTCATTGACATATTGAATATTAAGCTCTATGGCTTTCACAAGACAAAAACAGAATTCTTAAAAATGGAAAGGCAGACAAATTTCAGCTGGTAACACTCAACTATACCTTCAAGTTTCTGACATGGCCTGGTGGAAAGTAGAATTACATATAAGCTCCTCTCTCCCCAACCCTGTCCCCGAATAAATGTCACAGAATAAAGTTTTCTGTTTGGTTGCTTGGTGGTACTGGCAAGTGAACCCAGAACCTTTGCACTACGCTACATCCCCAGCCCTTTTATTAATTTTTCAGATAGGGTCTCACTAAGTCATTAAATTGCTAAACTGGTCTTACACTTGCAATCCTCCTATCCTAGCCTCCTAGAGTGTTAGTGTTACAGATATGTGCTACCATGCACAATTAAAGATGCTGATAGAAGTGTGTAAAGACATAGATTGAGGGGTTTGAGATACTCCTTTACCCAATATTCTGGATTGTGGATTAGCAGCATCGTATATATTTATGCTCTCAGTTTTATGTGAAGAGGGAAAAAGAAATCTACATTGGTGAATTTGAGAAACACATCTGAAATAATGAAATAATAAAGAATGTCCATGAATACCAGCTTCTAAACTTTAAAATTTAAGTTGATTTAAAACTTGTGAAACACAAACCTTGATGGCAGAACTAGAAGTCTGTTCCCACCAGGCCCTCATACCTGACAGCAGTCAATCCAGCTCCTTCAAAACTCTGAAGTCTTTTGGTCAAAAAAACAATGAGTAACTTGGTAATGTACTGTAAATCTTTCTTTGATAGTCATATCACCATGGATATTAACATGTCAAATAAAAATGTGACTCTAATGATACATATTAAGTTATTTCTCTATAATGATTATCTGTAATTTAAACTGTCTAATTTGTAATGGAATAGAATAAAGGAATCTTTATACCAATAAGACATTAGAATGGCAGGATAAACTACGATAGTTATTAAGAAAAAATAGATTACAAATGACTTTAGATCCTAGAATCTGTGAGAATATAATAAAACATTAAAGGCTGAGTCCTTATTCTTTTCACCATCCTTGTAAAATTAATAATGCAAAAACTAAGAATTTATTACTTCAAAATTTTTTTGTTGGTCAAAATTCTCATATTCATGATTTTTAAATTCATTGCTATCTAATTTACAAATCAGTAGATAATTTCAACTAGATGAGGGGAGAGGGCTAACATTTTGTTAGTGACTCAAAAATCAGTAAATTTTAACACTTATATATTAGAATTTCTGTAGTTGAGTTCAGAATTTTTTACAAAGGAGAACTGTTCTTTTTCCAAACCTAACTTTTTTTCAGCTTTTAAAAGGAACTGGATCTACTGAAAACAAGATGTTAAAAAAGCACAGAAGAAACAGACTTTTAGTTCTAATACAGATCAACATGTCTTTAAAAAAAACAATTTCAAAAGACACAAAAGAAGTCAGTTAGTCAATTTCTACAAGTGGATTTAAAGTGAAATATCTCATGGAAATGTTTTAGTTCATTTTATTATTTCATACAACTTTTAAAACATTTAAAACTTTAAATTCCAGAAAAATATTCAGACTCCATCTTACAGTAGAACTTAGAGGCTATAAAGTGAACCAGATCATCTTATCAATTCGATCACAAAAAAGTTTACTGATTCACAGTTAAATCCACAGTAACTGTTAGAAAATGTCTGGCAACACATGAACAGTGAGCAAAACAAGTAAGTTTCTTTGTCATATTTAAAAGTTTCTTGCCCTCAACCATCAAGGACTTATACACCACATTATATAGTTTGGGCAAGATTGGTACACAGGTTAATGGTACTTGATTAATACATTTGAGAAAAATAGCTTCAGCTACAGTACCAACAGCCTCATTTAAATCCAAATTTCCAGTTTCACTTTTCTCTTTTTGAAACTGAAAGATTTACCGAAAACAATGCTCTGATGGATGTAACATTTTAAAAGATAAGAGATCTCACATTAGGCAAGAAACCTCTCATTACAATGACAGATAAAACTTCAAAATGTGTAAATTCCCCTTTTTTTAAGCAAATACATTTAGTAACTTATATACCCAGCTGGGGGTGGGAGGGCAAAAGAAGAATTATAGCTAATTTATCACTAACACTTTTTTCTTGTTAGTTTATCTGTCAATCTTTTGTTCTATTTTAAAATAAATTATCTGAACCAATCTTACATAGTTATAAAGTATATGATTTGAGGGCTGAGTAACAATAAATGATAAGTTTCAAACATTCTTTCTATAGTTTTTCACTGGTAAAAATATTTATATGAATGTATTCAAATCTCTCATTATTTTCAATTAATTTAAAGTATGCTGCAAATATTTTTAAATATGGAGAAAAGTTTGCAGCAACATGCTGCAAACACAAAACAGATTTGAGAGTCTGAATACTTTTTTCAGAACACACAAAATGTTTTTCTTTCAGCAAGTCTTTAAACATAATTGTTAAACAGACACTCAAATATAATTTTCTATTCATAGCTTACATTTAACCTTTTGCTAGTGTGCAGTCAACAAAAGTTTTAAACACTTTCATATTTGACGACAAGATCCATTTTAGAAGTCAGCACTTAGACATGTGCCAATATGAAATTAAGAAACGATAATTAGATCAAGAAAATTATACTGAAAAATTGTAAAGTTAAATTTAAGTATTTTAAAACTTACTAAACAAACCCTCAAATCACACACTTTTTGATATGAACTCTGCCAGCACTGTTCATGTTGGCCAGATAATACCCTAGGTTTTGTTTAATAGAACAAAATGAAATGCATACCAGCAGCAACTACAGCTGGAGGAGGCGAGCCTGCCTCACCACCACTTGTCTGACTCATTGATGCTACAGATGTTTCTCTAGAAGGAGGTAACTGTAACTCCTTTGGGAGAAGATCATAGACGGATTCTACAGGGGGAAATAGGAAGAGAAAAAATATTAGCCAACAACCTAATTATATGTGCATGAAATGTCTTTTCTCTCATAAGAAGTATATGCACAAAAATCCCAATACATGAATGTTATAAAAAAAATCAGTTTTTACATATAATTTTATTAAAAACTGAAGAATACATTTTCCATCAGTTCTGCTCTCTTGCTTCATTTTTTGGCTTTATCTTATGCTCAGAATAGTCTCTAGAAAATTATTTATTTTCTTTTCTTTGCAGCACTGGAAATTTTGAATCCAGGGACCTCATAGTGGGCTACATCCCAGTCCTGTTTTATTTCGTATTTTGATTTGAGGTCTAGGTAAGATGCACAGTTTGTACTCTCACTTGTAATCATCTTGCCTCAAATTCCCAGAGTGCTGGGATTACAGGCATGTACCACCACATCTGGCAAAAAAAAAGTCATTAAATTTTAAAACTGGGTAAAACTAGACAGAAAAAAAATGTTAAAAAACAAAACAAAACACCACATCCCAAGATAGTAAAAAAATCTTCCTTTGTAATAGTACTTGCCATCCTTTACACGTGAAAGAGCACACACATCCTTAGCTTTAAACTGGCCTCTCTAATCATTACATTCGTCTAACTCTCATCTTTTATTTAACACCCTTTAGTGAAGATATTTTAATTCATCACTATCATAATTCATTTTTCCCTCCTAAAGAAGCTAAAGGTAATGTCATAGTTCAAGAAACTAATTCTCTTACTTTGAATCACCTGGAAGGGCAAAAGTATAGGATACTCAAATCAGAAAGCATAAAACACCTACTCAAGATTTACAATTACTTTTATATCTAAGATTAAAGACTTCTATATCTTTACAAAGTATTTTATATACTTTTAATTGTTCATAAAATTACATTTATATTATAAACTTCTTTTGCAATTCATTCTTGTTTTTTGGATATAATTTTCAAAATAGTGTCTAAAGGTAGTAGAGTCGATATTGCAAGGAACTTCAAAAGACCAATTAGAAGCATATGCCTGTTTTCAAAAACACTGAAGCACAAAGTTTACAGAACTTGTCTACTATCCCAAGAAACCAAAAACTTCAATAACTAATGATTATTATCTTCATGAGTAACTGAAAAACAAAAGTAGCATTGACTGAATTGATAAATACCTTGATCCTCTAGTTATCTACATTGATGTAGATAGGGCTCAGCAAATTCAAGAAGGAAAGCTAAAATTAGATGCTATACTCATAAATGATCTTTGTTCACAGTAAGGAATAAATGTAAAAGTTTCTTTTCAGCCAGGCATGGTGGCACACACCTGTAATTCCAGCACTTGGGAGGCTGAGGCAGGAGGATCACCACGAGTTCAAAGCCAGCCTGGGATACAAAATGAGCTTAAGGCCAGCCTGAACCATATACTTAAACCCTGGCTCAAAAACAGAAAAACAGTGGCCCTGAAGCAGGGCCAGCAGATCGCTGTAGCTGCTGGTTTCAAACAGGAGCCTAAAGAGAATTCTTTCTGTGGTCTGTTGGCCATTTCAGAACTTTGGAAATGGAATGGTCAATTCATCAGAAGGTGAGTATAGCAGGTGAGTATGGTGGACTTTAGGGGACCTGCAGGGGGAGACCCTAGCGCCTCGGGACCTGCACCATGCAGTTGACTTGGGGTGCCAGGAGAACAAGGAGCTCTTCCTCTCTCTGGGGGGCGGCTGAGAGTGTGGCTGACTTTTGGCAGCCCGAAGGAGAGAGACCCTGGCACATCGGGACCTGCACAGCGTGGTTGACTTGGGGTGCCAGGAGAACAAGAAAATTCCCCCCTCAGGGGGGCAGCTGAGAGTGTGGCAGACTTTCGGCAGCCTGAAGGAGAGAGACCCTGGCGCATTGGTTGACTCGGGTGCCGGGAGAACAAGGAACTCTTCCTCTCTCTCTGGGGGGTGGCTCAGAGTGTGGCAGACTTTCAGCAGCCTGAAGGAGAGAGACCCTG